>JASEVX010000078.1:138515-257219 GCA_031761405.1 Serripes groenlandicus | reverse complement strand
CCTTCATGTTGCTATTACGCCACTCGGAACAATATTTAGGTTAACCGTATTGCACCTTTTGAGACTACATTTGCAAACAATGTAGATACTGTAGACAAGGTCAGACGTTTTCCGAAGGTCGGGTGTCGTTTGACGTGGTTCAAATGGCGTACATGTATATAGTAAATGTTTATTTACCCTTTCCAAAATATGACGAACCTCCAACAGACGACTGAAAACATCTAGGCAAAATATGAAAAATCTCCGGAAATGAATGTTTATTAATTAAATTGTGTTATAAATGTTATGGCAAAAGGAAATATTGATCATGAAGGACAGTTTCTCTTCTTTGCACATGTTTACCAAATTCGTCTGCTGCAAAGTTTTAAAGTTTTACTCATATTATCAGCACATGTTAAATGTGATACGAGGTGATAATATAGCATAGTATTCATATATTGAAAGACATCTGTATACATAACTCATGTGAAACGGTAAAATTGGAAAGGAAACAAATGGACCAGTAATACTGATAACTACCCTGGAAAAGGCTAAATATGAATAAAGAAGCGGCGTAGTAGAAACAAACAAAAAAGGTCGTATAATACATTTTGTATTTATTTGTTTGAGATGGATCATGGTCAAGTAAGGACGGAAAGGTCCCATATACAGATTTCATGGTATTTTGTTTGTTTTTATAAGTAATCAAAAAAGGTGTGAAACCAATTAAACGTTTATACAAATAAAACCCGTTACAAAATATCTTGTTTTTAACACCGGATTAGTTGTGTGGGTGGATTATACCATTTCGTTAGGCACAGTGACCGAATTGAAGTAATAGGATTAACACTTTATTGATTGAATTATACATTGCGCAGTTTTCAACAGTATTTCAGCTATCTCGGGGTGTTTCCTGGGTAAATGACAAGGTACTACCGGTATAATTTAACCTCGTTTCATGGGTAAATGACAAGGTACTACCGGTATAATTTAACCTCACTTCGCGGTGTTTCCTGGGTAAATGACAAGGTACTACAGGTATAATTTAACCTCACTTCGCGATGTTTCCTGGGTAAATGACAAGGTTCTACCGGTATAATTTAACATCACTTCGCGGTGTTTCCTGGGTAAATGACAAGGTATTACCGGTATGATTTAACTTCACTTCGCGGTGTTTCCTGGGTAAATGACAAGGTACTACTGGTATAATTTAACCTCACTTCGCGGTGTTTCCTGGGTAAATGACAAGGTACTACAGGTATAATTTAACCTCACTTTGATGCATCAATCGTTATGCTTTCCCCGCTACCCTGAGCGCAAAGAAGGGAAACCGTTACAATGATCTTTAACTTGTTCACTGCCGAATTTCCCAAGGTCGACTCTTCGAGGTTGAAGATCGGACCACTCCATTTTTAGCAAACAGTAAATGTTGTAAAATGGAATGTCTAAGTGGCAAACAATGCATTTACCCAGATCTTAGACTGCATCGCTGGACTCGAGGTACATAATGCGAGTGATAGTAGTGTTCATTGTGTATCTTGACACCAGATCGGAGTGTAATCGCCATTATTCATAATATGTTGTCAATACATAACTCTGTTAATTAACCCGTCCCAATGTGCAATATCATTCTGGCTCCAATGTAGACAGTTTTCAGCTGTTTTCAGCTGTATGTATCTGGTGAACATGGGAAAGGGTGCACTGCCACGTGACTGACAGGAAAACAACTCGTTTGTTATTAAATCCTATATATGTAGAATGCTAAATTGATGACTATATTCACAATTGTAATTCAGTCGATCATTTACTCATTTGCCCACTCGTTCGTTTGGATGTACTTGTGGCGGTCGTTCATTCTGAGACTCGTTATTATTACAGTGAATGGTTGATTCATTGGTTAGTTGATTGAGTGTTAGATTAGTCGACTGACTTGACATCCATACAAACTTTCATTCGTGCATTCATTCATTCGTTCATTAACTCATTGATTCACTCATTCGTTCATTCACTCATTCATTAATATTTTTCTATTCATTCATTCATTCATTTACTCACTCACTCACTCAATCGATCTTTTTTTCACTCACTCACCTGATTACTCCATTCATTAATTTATCTATCCATTCAATCATGCATTCGTTTGCTCAATCATCTATTTACTAATTTACTCACTCATTCCGTATCCTTCCTGCTTTGTATCAACCACACCAACTCAATCATGCCCTGTGTGTGACCTTACTTACTTCATAAGGTCTATCAATGGGTAATACACTGGATTTATCATTTGCATGCCTTGTTTTTCGTTTCGACAAGAATGCTAACTACACCCACCTTTCAAACATTTTACAACTTGCGCTAGCCTCCAACAAACCACACACATATTAGTTATTCATCAGTGTTCCCATTGTATTTGCATGCTTATATGTTCAATCTCTTTTTCTTTTTTCTTCTTGATGTGCTAATGTTTTCACTTTTTCATATTTTCATGTGTATATGTTCGATCTCTTTTTCATGCTTATTTTTTCATATTTCATGCTTATATGTTCGATCTCTTTTTCTTTTTTCTTCTTGATGTGCTCATTTTCTCATATTTTCACGTTTATATGTTCGATCTCTTTTTTCTTTCTTGATGTGTTAATGTTTTCTTTTGTATAATACTATGTGTTAGGTAATCTATTATATTCTATGTATTGTAATGCTCTCATTTTTGGAGGAAATAAAGAATATATATATATATATATATATATACACATTTGGAAACAAAGGCAGGCGAAAAAGCTATTTCCGCACTTATCGCTTATTATCTAGCCAAGCCGACATATATCACCTTTCAGACATTTCAATTTAAAAGTTTAACAATGGGACTTAACCATCCCAAATGTCACCTTGAGGTGTTTATATAGTAATTGGCGTGGCTAGAATTTATTAATTAACACAATTCCATTGGATCATACGCTGATTGACCATACTATTTGAATGGTCAGCAATACAAACAAAAAGTTGGTATCTCAAGGTCCTTTTCTCTATATAGTCATTCATTGTGTTATTCTGAAATAGTTGTAACGTAGCCATATGTCACCTTGAGGTGTTTATACAGTAATTGGCGTGGCTAGAATTTATTAATTAACACAACTCCATTGGATCATACGCTGATTGACCATACTATTTGATTGGTCAGCAATACAAACAAAAAGTTGGTATTTCAAGGTCCTTTTCTATATATAGTCATTCATTGCATTATCCTGAAATAGTTGTAACGTAAACGTGAATAAAGTATTAGGAAAGGACATCTTGTTGTTTTATAGGTAAATCAAAACTTATATAAAGTGTTTTTGAGAAGTTATTTACCGAATCCTCCCACTTAGTTTATGTCATGTATTAGCATTGTGTTTTTGTAATTTCTAAAAATGATTGTACATGTTATTCTTGAAACTCGGGTCGATGTCGTTAACGGATCTTAGCTGTAAGCAGAGATACTTAACGGGGTAGTCCATATAATTGTGGACTGTTTTAAACTAATACTAGCTGTAAAGCAGTAATTGGGCTATAAGTAATGTTATTGAAAAGACATACATTTTCTCTTAAATGAACAATATAATGGTGTAAGCATTTTTTATAGTTATGTAAGTATATTGAAAACATCATGGACATGAGAGTAATCCGTGGATAGTCGTTTAGCTATATGTTGATTGAAAGGTATCAAAATGTGTTAGAAGTTTTAGAAGACATCACGAAAAAGAGAATACTCAATGGGTTGTTATTTCCTCTCTCTCTATATATATTGTTTTTGGGTAAGTAGCAATTAATTATATGTATTGGGTATTCTTTATTGTCGATTTATAATAGCATAATGTATTACATTTTGAAAACATCGGAAAGAGATTAATCAATAGTTGCTTGGATATGTAACGTGCAGGGCTAAAGACGCAGAAGATCCCTTCAGCGAAAAGCATACTCTAAATGGGTCCACTTGTCTTATATATGTAACCCTAAACTCCATCACTTCGAAACGGTTATGTAAATTTGCATATCAAACGCAACGTATACCGAACGTTTTCGTTACACTACTTCCCACTCCGAGAAGACTCGTCCCGAGTCTTGGCCTGGGAAACCCATGGGTAAGGCAACTCCGGTATGGCAGTTGTCTTCATCCCACCGCTACCACCAATTTAACGTGCAGGGCTAAAGACGCAGAAGATCCCTTCAACGAAAAGTATACTCTACCCTGAAGGGGTCCACTTGTCTTTTATATATGTAACTCTAAACTCCATCACTTCGAAACAGTGATGTAAATTTGCATATCAAATGCAACGTATACCGAACGTTTTCGTTACAGAATGTAACAATTTATTCAATATATTCTCCACAGACAACTCAGGTGAGCGCTATAGGGCCAACAAGGTCCTCCTGCTTTCCGATTGCCAGTTTCACAGATCACATGACAAATTTCTTCTGTAGCCACATTTTAGCCATAACAGCTTTTTTATGTGCAGCTATATCCTTGTACCAGTCGATTGCATCCTCATTAACCACTCAATTGTTTCGAACTGGTCAACAACATTATTAATAAACTGCCTCCATACTCGTTTATGTGGCAGGAAGCAACCGTCATTTACATACATATCCATAATACAATTCAAGTTGTATTTATTCACCAATGAACATATATCCCGAATGAAACTCGTATTGAGTTTGACGGGTTATATACGAATTGCATAAGCATTGATTCGCACATATCAGACCTTGTTCTTGTATTAAATCCCTGAATAGTTTTTACTATAAAATGTTCTCTATGAGGGAAAGTGGTTGCTAATGATGTCGTCTGCTGCAGTTGTGTGTAATACGATTTCTTAGTTTTAGAGATCTATCCTGTCGAATTCCGAGATGTACAACACTGTCAATTTTGTGAATATAGGATTCTCCCAGTAAAAACTTGATATGGGCATTTTTCTTTTTGTTATTGTTAAATACAACGACATTGGATTTCATACAATTTATTTCGAATTTCCATCTAAAGGAAAACCTGTACACAAGCAGATACAAAAGTGTTAATGCAATTACAGATAAATCATCAGCAAACGCTGGATTCCCACATTTATTATGGATTGGCGAATAGAGCCGTAAGCTATACTCTGAATTTTCAAGTTCTTTAAGTGAGTCATTTATAAAGATTAGATAATACAATGTGGAGGCGACCCCTCACTAAAGTACGCCGCGTTTTACCGGGACTTGAAGTGATTTATTGCCATTTGTCATGATAAAGCAATTCAAGTTTTTATAGGAATCCCTTATTATCGTCCATACTTTTCCAACTATTCCTATAGTCTGGAATTTATAAAATAGCGCATTGTGCCATACGCTATCAAAGGCACATGTAAAGTCAATGAACGCCGCGAATGCTTTACTATGTAGATCCATATTCAGACATATTCAGGGCATGCACTTGAGATCCAGGACAAGCGTTGTCCTGTGTCTCATTTCATGCCTGCCCATCGAATCTGAAATAGAAAAGAGGAAACTAAACTTATTTGGGCAGTTTTATACACTGGTTAATGACTAAAAGCTGCTAAAACCATGTTTTTAAGTCGCCTGTGTACCTATATGCCGACAATTGGATTCGTTGTTGACATTTTTTACAATTCTGCATAAATACGATCTATTTTATTTATTTATTTATTTCCTCCAAGCAGTAGGAGATTTACATGAATTTAATAACACAGAACAATATAAATAGAACGTATAAACATCATGTACAACACATGAATATAATTATGTTTGTCTCAGATTAATGGTTAATTTCGGCTTTTCCGTGTTTCGTGATTAGTTTATATCTGTGATACCCGTTTAGAGCACTTTCAACGAAACGAAAAGGAATGTGTTCCAACAGGTTGACAGATATTCGATTACCGGCCAATTGCAGTTTGGATACATATGTATGTGCGTTTTTATGAGCATGTACGAATGTTTCTATTAGCTGATGAACATTTTATCAACCTTGACGCTTTCACTTCTTTTCATTGGTATGATTTACGTGTGAAAACAAATGATTAAGTGAAGACAGAAACACAGATGCACATATGAATATTTGGCTATTATTAATCATCAACTTGTCCGCCGTTTTCGCATGTGACCTCTGATCCTTTAAGCACTCTGTGTATGTACTGAATACATAACTGTATATACACAGTCCGCTTAGTGTTGTCCGTGCCGAAAACTGCAGGTAATTTGGTATTTAATAAATGTCTAGCAAACGCCTCGCTTCGAGACACGAATGTTCTTAAAAATATGGATAAGTCTTCTGAGCAGTGCTGTTCGATATTGTTGATGAAATTGTCTCGTTGTCTCGAAAATCGAGAGCAGTCAGATATCATGTGCACTCTTACATCAATGACGATTGATTCACAATAATTGCAAAGGCTAGATTCTTCTTTTTTATATTTGCTACACGTTAATAGTTCCACAGCGCTAATCGCATGTTTTATAGTTTGGTTCGTGTTTGCGCATTTCCAGAATAAAGAAGGCTGTACTGCATCGTGTACACTACAAAATCGATCAAAGTCAATGTCTTGTTTAGTTCTCTCTTTCCAAGATATTTCGAATGTTTTTCCAATTGCTTTTTGCACAATGTTTTTCCATGAACGTTTCTCCGGGAAGTAGTTATGTTGTTGGTAAGTGGTAAGGTATTCGGAGAGTGTATACTTTTTTAGTATTCTGTAGATATCAGGAATGAAACCGTACTGGTTTTTACACTGTTTGGTAAAGTACAGGTTAAGACGATATAAGAAAAGTTGCTTTGAGAGGTTTTTGGAAGGCATATTATAGAGTCTTTGAAGAAAGGTAAGTTTTCGTTTATCAATTTCACTTTCAATAGGATGCCATCCAAGTAGACTTAATGCCATATCCGTTCTGGTTCTCACTGGTAGGTATTGAGATTTTTTGGCGCATGATCGCCATAGTTTTTCGACATTTTGAACGTCTTTGGGTGACATGTTGTGCCATAATTCACATCCGTATAACGCTGATGAGATCGAGATTGTTTGTAGAAGTGAACTCATTACAGTCGGGTTAACGTGTCCTTGATTTCTTAATGCTAGTAACGAGTGCATTGAAGCATAACCTTTCCTTACTCGGGCAGTGACTGCATCGGAACTGTTAAGAAACCGATTTAAAGCAATTCCAACGTGTGTCACTGTTTCGCATTTTTCTATACTAGAATTTCCGAATTTGGCGGAGTTTACTGATGTGTTTTGTTTACCGAAAACTATGAATTTACAATTTGCCGTATTGAAGCAGTATCCCCAATTGTTTGCATAATTACATGCAATTTGAAGCTGATTCTCAAGTGATGTAAGATTTGGACAGAGAAGAGCTAAATCGTCTGCTAGTGTTGGGTTTCCACAATTGATATTCCCAACAGTTAAACTGTTGATAGTTTCTAGTTGATTTAAGAGATCATTTATGAAGAGGAGGTAACTCCAGCTCGACATAATCCCTCCTAGACGGACGCCGTGTAGTATATTAAACGGCTTTGAGTATATACAGTTCACTAATACAGAAGCTTTGAGTCCTTCGTGAGAATTTATCAAAAGTCTCAGGAATTTGCCTTTGATACCGATCTGTCTCATTTTGACGAATAATGCGGAGTGGCGGACGTTATCGAAGGCACCCGCGGTATCTAGGAATGCTGCGTACACTGAAGAATTTAATTCAACACAATTAAGAACTGTTTCTTGCAGGTTAAATGATGTTGTGGTTGGTCCGAGCAATTTTTGGTAAGCTTGTTGTTGAGCGTTAGGTATTGTGTTGTTGTTGTAAGAGTTCCATTTACTTAATCGATCATGAAGAATTCTTTCAAACAGTTTGTATATGACAGACAATAATGTGATTGGTCGTAATCGCTTGTGTCTGAGGTTGATTTTCCATTCTTGTGAATAGGGACTATTATGCCTTTTTTGAACAAATCTGGTACGTATGAAGTGTACATCATGAATCGAAACAGTTTGAGCAAATATGTATGTAGTGTGTCACCTCCATATATAATATGTTCAGCTTTAACGTTGACGCTTTTCCTTTATTCAAATGTTTTATGCTTTGCTGTAACTCATCCATTGTGATGTCACGTGTTAATATAGGATCGTCGGAGAAATCGTTTGAATTAATGAACTCATGAACGTTCTCGTTTAGCGTTTGTAAGTGTTCTTTGTTGTAGTTTGGTAAGTCTTTCGGTTGAAATACATCGGCGTAATAGTCACTAAAAGCGTCAGCTATGTCGATCGGGTCTCTGATTGTGACTCCGTCTTTTTTTAATGAACTTGTGAGATTAAATGTTTTTTTACGTCTTGATCTCACATGTTTCCAAAATAATGTACTGTCTATTTCAGCAGATTCGTGCAGTTTTGTGTAGAACTGTTGGTTTATATGCTCTATCGCATGTCTTTGAATTCTTCTGAAGTTATGTTTAGCTTGTTTATACGATGCATAAAATATATTATCCATGCCTCTAGGTTTGTTTTGTGAAATCCATTTGTGTCTTTCGAGTTTTTGTTTTCTGTGTGCTGTTTTAACACATTCATTCCAATACGGTTTGGTGTAGATGTTATCTTTATGTTTAGGTAATATACAATCGGCACTTTTTTGTATACAAGTTACTATGTGGCTTAAGACAAGTTCAATAGTTTGGAATGAACATGGAAGGTCATCTATATCCAACGATGATAGATCATTCTGTAAGCTCACCATATATGTAAGAAGGATGTCGTTTGAACATTTACTCCAGGCGATGTTATCGTGAGATGGTAAATGAATATTTTGAGTTGGTATACTGCATTTAGTCAACATAGGCAGGTGATCAGATACGTCACAACACATATCCTCCAGTATAACACTGTCAGCGATTAACTCCACATGGCAGTCGTTAACTACTATGTAATCTAGTGTTCTCTTTGTGACTTTAAATGTATATGGAACACCTCGGTTTTCTATCCACTTTAGACTGTTAGTTTGTAGGAAAGATAAGAATGCTGATTGTCTATTACTTAGGTTGGATTGGGTTGTTATATCGACATTCATATCACCACAACACATCACTAGTCCTTCATGCGAGTATAAGTCGTATAATCCTTGTAGCGTGTCTATGCATTCAATAAAGTCTGAATTACTATAGTTGATCGATGGCATATATACACTGAATATGTACATTGGAATAGTATTGACCCCACTGAGCTTAATGCCGACAATGCGACTATTCGAGTCGGTGTCTATCAAATCAACTGAGAAGCTTAGTGATTTCTTAATAAGTATGCTGACTCCTCCCTTTCCACATGTGTAATCGTTTCCCATAATCTCGCAGTTTGTATATGACACAAAGCCTGAGTGGATTGAACTAAGAAAGGATGAACAATATGGTTTAAGTTTGTGTTCGCTGATACATGCAATATCAATGTTGTATTTGTCTAGCAAATATCCTAAAGATCCTGCGCTTGACATGATACCCCGTACATTCCAGGTTAGTATTTGGCATGTCGATTTAATGTCTCTTTTAAGTGTTTCTTTCATTTTCATTGTAGGATATGGATGATTATTCGTGATAGTCAAAACTACTATTAGTAAGTAAATGTAAGTCATTTTTCTGGTTGATTTGAGTTCTCATTCTGATCGTTATAACTGTTATGACAGAATTTTGATTGCCAATTGTTTTCGGAATACCAGCGTCTACAATAGATTCTCCTTGGCCAGAACCTTTTGTTTTCAATTACTTCCGCGTCTGGTAGAGCGGCGGATATTTTTGCAGCAAGTACTCCCCGATGAGTATCTATAAGTTTGACGGACACGGGTTCTATGTTTCCAGCTTTCATGTATTCGATAAGACCTTCTTTGTTAGATGAAATCGATATACCACCAACGTAATATCTTCGTGTGCGGCGTGATTTGACGTTTTCGAAGATTGCTTCGTTGCACTCACTAAGCTTTCCAGTTTCATGATTATTTATTTCACGATCATTTGCGCTATTAAAGACTGCCTCATAACACTGATTTTGTCTTTCTTGTTCATAGTGTTCGGTTTCATTGTAGTCGTTTTCTTCGTATGTATACCTTACGGACGAAGTATCTTGAGTAGAGTTGTTATTGGTGACTATAACTGGTATGTTACTCGTACTATAACTGTCATGGACGCTGTCTTTACGTTCTACGTTGTTTTCAACAGGAGATATTTTCTCATGGGTTTCAGCGTGGTTGCTTTTGTTTCTGGGATACGATGTTTGATTATCTTGTGCGGATGACCGAGTTAAGTACGTTGTACTCTTTTTCATGTTCGATGTAGTGGTCAGATTATGCTCGGGAGTAGATTTAGACGATCTCGCTACGTCAGCGTATGTGTCTCTTGTTGTGTATGACTTGTTCTGAATTATCATTATGATTGGTCTTATTGCTTCTTATTTCGTTCATCACAGCTTTTAGGTGTTCAATTTCTCTATGTAATGAAGCTATTTTCTCTTTGTCTATTGATCGCAATCTTTTGTCTTCCAGTATAATTGTGGAAATTGCTCTTTTCGTTTCGCAGTGCGCAGATTGTGTAATAAACAAGTCTTTTTGCAGCGTTTTATTTTCCTCTTTTAAGTATTTCATATCTTGCAATAACAGTTGTATGTCTGATCTCATTTGACAATAAACAATATTAATAATTATTATGTATATGAGTGGGAAAGAAACACTGCTGAAGTAGACTTCGCACTACACAGACAAATCCAACCTTGTCGGTCATATGGAATTTCGCCTTGAAATAGCCAAGCATGCTAAAATAGTGTTCATGTGTAGCTCAGCTAGTCGTTAACCTTATGTACTATAAGACGGAATGTTTGCAGAACTTCAAACATACAGTCAAATCTTACGTTTCACATACTATTGGACTATCATGTTATTAACACAGCTAGATTCAAATTTAATGTATAATTACGGGACATTTTGGCCATGATATCCCACGTATATTATATAACCTTGATGGTTATAATTATGTGAGTATTTTGCTCGGCATCCGATGTAATGCGCTTTACTCTGTTCTTGGAGAACGATACGATGTTTTCTTAAAGCTATGCTTCAGATTTGTCCACCATGCGTTGGAAACATTGTAGTCGTATTCAAATATGAATTTTGTTTTCCATAGCAATGACACGTTCCATAAATTATTCATCTATATTTTCGCTTTCGCTTTAATTATGCAGCGGCTAGTGTGAGTTGTTATCTCTATTTAACCGCTGCAATTACTATTTCGGCAGTTGGATTACTCATTAGCCATGTATTATACGTAAATAATATACATTTCTGACAGTTATTTTCCATGTGTGAGATTGATGAGTGAAGATGTGGTTGTATGTACATGTCTGTGGGTGTATGAATGATCATTTTGTTCTCATAACTGTTAATGTTGTACTCGGTGCTGTGATATTGACTATTTAGTTCATGAGAGTGATTTCCCTTATATAGAGTTTAACACCGTTGTTGATGCATGTGAAATAAAGTTGATGTTATGAAAAGTGTATTTCGTTTCACACGAAGAAATAAGAAAAAAGATCATTCAAATCCACAAACATTAGAACAATTTAATCTGTAGTCAGTAATGCTGCTATCGGTTATTGAAGATATAAGTTTTATGTAGGATATTTAACTTGGCAGGGTCTGTGTTTTAAGTGAATGAGATAATTTAGAGTTGAACTGATCATGAAAAGTGACATATAATACTAAAGATAAATGAACAAGAGGTTATGATAAATTTAAACTAGTACCAAAAACAATCAACTATTTGTATTGAACACACGCCCTGTTATGATGTGTTATCAAATAATGCTGACACACAGAAAATCTATTTTACGTTTGTATAGGTAAGTCATGATAATGGATAAGGGTTTCCCCACATAAAACAAATCTGCAGTAGACGACTTTGAAATTATCAAGTAAAAAATCTCTATAAATGATCGTATGATAATTGAAAAGTGTTGAAATTATTGTGGCAAATGCAGATATTGCTCATTATGAGCAATTTCTCCTTTTGCCACAATGATTTCAATGATGTTTACCCTGACAAGACTTTAAAATCATCAAGTACAAAACATAGAAAATCTCTATAAATGATAGTAAGATAATTGAAAAGAGTTGTGGCAAATTGAGCAATTGAAAAGCAAAGCTGTCGTGTGCGGGCCTCTTGGGGGAGAATATGAAGACACGCCTGAATCGGTTTTCTAATTATTTATTCGCCTCTTCCCATTCCAGTGAAACCATGGGTAAAGTACGATGAACTGAAAAAACAACAATACTGGTCTGAGTTCATATGCAACATATAAGAAATAGATTAGCCCCTGATCAGAAAACTCTTTAAGGCCCAATGCTCAAAGTAGCTAAACATAACAAGCATATGTCCTGCCAATCTGAGCCCAGAGAAACTAATAAAGTCCAATAAATAATTTAATCTTGCTAGAAATACTTAAAACAAGTAATAAATGGGCAGAGTAGTCTGAACAAGCCTAGATCTATACTATAACAGTCATCGCAAATCAATGTAAACAGTGACCCCTGCAATACTAGTAAAACTTTGAAGTAAACAATATGCTTAATTATCTCTACATTTAAGTCAGTTGTATAAACATCAACTCAACTGTGTAATCATTCAACAAGTCAGTTGCATTGACATAACGCCATCCGCATTAAAAGTTTAAACCCAGATATACATGGAAAATGCTTTACATTTATGTGTACGTGTACTTATGTGTACATGTACACAAACACAGTTTACATTTATGTGTACATGTACACTAACATAGCAAACATAGATCTGTGAGCAATAAAGTAAGAACTCTAAGGAAAAACGTCAACAATTAGTCACACACACACACCATACCTTAATAGACCTAAATATATATGTGATGCATAAAATCTTGTGTTGCGAACTGAAGAACTTGAAACATTGATTTAATTTTTTGCATTATCAAAGTGAAAGTAGAGCTTGTTTACCATACGATGCAAAGCATCGACGCCAAATCCAGCACAACAAACCTTGAACAACAAATGCAAAAATACGGACAGCGCAGTTGCAAAAACCTGAAACCTTTATCAATCATACTACCGTACCAATTTTATGAAATCCGTCCTATGAAACATGAAATTTGAGTTTTTCTAGTAAAGATTTCTTCCCCACGACTATGCACAAGGCTTAAACCGGAAACAACAAATCAGCTGTGCGCGCTCCAATCAAATAGCTTGATTTAATCGCGGTAAATATAATCTTGCATACACACATTCGTCCCATACAATGTTCACACCAAACAATCTCGCAACCAAGCATTTCTGCGCCTACACACCAGCCCCTAATTGTGGAAATATGCAAATATTGACACAATTATCAATGTCTTAAATATCTTATACAATAAAATCAAACTCATTTTCAACAAACCCTAGCAGGATTACAATAATTTCCAATTAAATTGAATTACCTTTACCAAATCTTTAAATAAGATTCCTTGCATGTAAAAGCATATCAAGATGCATTTCAAAAGTATGCAAAGTTCAGTGAAACTAAAGCAAACCATAGAAACATATCTTAAACATTTGCTGTTTGTCAAATTAATGGCTTAAAACATATAACATAAACTAGTAAAATGTACATTTTCACACATGTCACATGTCATGTGCTGTCTCCTGTGATGTTGTCATGTAATCTTCAAGTCTTTGTCTGATCAAGAATATTCGCGTCAACACTTGACGATCAAACTGAGTAGTCGCGACATCCGTTTCATCACGGAATAGCACTCAAATCACAACTCAAATTCACAAATCACAACTCAAAGCCTAGGCTGGTACAAACAAGTAGTCAAAAATTGCTAATGACCACTTACTACTTCATAATATGTAAACCTTACAGTGAAGTTTAGAAAATATTGTAATTACATTTTGTTATAATGAAGTTATTAATTTTCAAACAAATTGAACAAATATAAACAAATGTACCAGCATAAGCAGAGCTCACCAAATAGCCTTTCACTTTGAATTTCAAACTCAATAATTGAAGTTTCGCGATAGCATTAATTTACTGCTCTCAACAAAGAACAGCGAGTTATTCTGCCTCTAAGATGATGCACAGTTTGTCTATTGGTCGCTTAAGCACATTTGTAGCTGTTTTCACGTTCACCTGGCGTACATAGCCGGTACGGTCGGGCATTGTCTCTACGATCACCCCCATTGGCCAGGAACTCCTCGGTGCCGTGGAGTCAACGATAAGCACGACATCTCCCACTCGACTATTCCTTCGTTGCACGTGCCACTTCTGTCGCTCTTGAAGCAACGGTAAGTATTCCCGAACCCAGCGCTGCCAAAACAAGTTTGCCATGTATTGGACTTGTCTCCACCGTCTCCTGCAGTATCTATCATTCTTATTGAACAGCCCAGGAGGTAAGTATTGGCCTGCTGTTAAGAACAGCCTCAACTTCACATAAGAGAGTTTGCAGTCCTTCATCATCGAGTACTTGCTCTCGTAGCGTACTATTCATGGCACTTCTGACCGACCTGATTAATCTCTCCCACACGCCACCATGATGCGATCCCGTAGGAGGATTAAATTTCCACTGAATGTCTTGTTGGAGCATTGCTTGTTCCACCTGGTCACAGTTCCATTCACTAATAGACTGGCGCAGCTCCCTCTCGGCACCAACAAAATTAGTACCATTGTCCGAGCGCATGACTTGCACTTGTCCCCGACGTGCCACAAACCTGCGTAAAGCGTTTATGTATGAATCAGTGTCCAATGAATAGGCAACCTCCAAGTGCACAGCTCTACTAGCCAAGCAGGTAAATATTACACCATACCGCTTAACTCTGCTGCGCTTCTGTTTAACCTCAAATGGTCCAAAGTAGTCTACACCGACCCTTGTGAAAGGTGGCTCATCTGGAGTCACACGGTCCTCTTGTAAGATGGCCATCTTCTGCTCCCCAACTGGAGACCTGTACTTGCGACAAGTGACACACTTACTGAGCAGTTTTCTGATGGCGGATGGGGCCCTGACTACCCAAAGATGTTGTCTTAAAGCAGCTAGTGTGTGGTTCCTTCCTGCATGCATTAGATCTTCGTGAAATTGTCGGAGTACTAGCGTGGTCAAAGGATGTTCTTTAGGAAGTATGGCAGGATGTTTGCTTTCCGCTGGCACACAATAATTTTGAAGGCGACCGCCTACCCTTAAAACTCCATTCTTCAGAATCGGATCTAATTTTCTTATACTACTGTCTTTTTTCACATGAGATTGGCCTTTCTCCAAAGACTTTATCTCTTGGTTGAAAACCTGCAATTGTACGTATGCAATGATGGAAGTTTCTGCTCGACTCAAATCACTGGTTGTGACTTTGCGCTGATTCTCATCTTCGATTGACTTTAATGAGAAATCATTTTTGCATCTGACACGCCTGAGCAGCTCATCTCTTATCTTCAAAATCCAGGCGATGCTTCTTTTCAGCTTGTACCAGGATGAGTACCGATGAATCAACTGGTCAACTAGATTGACTAAATGTTCAAATACTTCTTTTTTCCCTTTCTACAACCATTTATCTATATCATCATCATTTTGAAGTTAGCTGTAAATAGAATAACGTATGTTAGTGTTATGTGAAACAAGGGTAAATAGACCGGGACATGACAAAGACGCGAAAATAGTGAAAAACTCCAAAAGAACAAATATAATCAATTACAAAATACCAACGGTCAAACCAATATAAAGAACATCACAGGAATGAAGGGACAGAAGTTTACAAGTACATACCAATTAAACAATGAATCGACGGTTGACCATACTTGAGACGATGTTATCTGACCATTGTCCAGCAACTGACTGACCGTGAAAACATCTGAGCTAATCATGTGACTAAATATTGTCGCCAAACAAGAAATCTAAAAATAGCTGATATGGGCTAAAACCCATCAAAACAATCTGGTTACACACTTCCCCTCTTTAAGAAATGACGACCCGTCCTTATGAACATTATCAAGAACATTTTTTAACTAAATAGACAGCTGTACATTTATAGCACAACATTTATTCATAATCTCTCCACTCTAATTGATTGCGTCCTCGTAGTCATTGAAGATTTCCTCTCTTAACTAAAATTTCAAACAAAGCATTAGGTTTATTTCTTTTCATGCAAAACTAACTACGATTTTTTTTTTATTGGTGCTAGAGAACTCCCGTCTTCACCATTGGTCTTAGAATGTGTCAAAAAGTAATGTTCAATGTTCAGGAGCAATTGGCTTAATAAGGACCAACAATGAGCATTTCACCATTGGTCTTAGAATGTGTCAAAAAGTAATGTTCAATGTTCAGGAGCAATTGGCTCAATAAGGACCAACAATGAGCATTGGCGCTATTGCTGCTAGAGAACTCCCGTCTTCACCATTGGTCTTAGAATGTGTCAAAAAGTAATGTTCAATGTTCAGGAGCAATTGGCTCAATAAGGACCAACAATGAGCATTGGCGCTAGAGAACTCACATCTTCACCATTTGTCTTACAATGTGTCCAGGAGTAATGTTCAATGTTCAGGAGCAATTGGCTCAATAAGGACCAACAATGAGCATTGGCGCTATTGCTGCTAGAGAACTCCCGTCTTCACCATTGGTCTTAGAATGTGTCAAAAAGTAATGTTCAATGTTCAGGAGCAATTGGCTCAATAAGGACAAACAATGAGCATTGGCACTAGAGAACTCCCATCTTCACCATTGGTCTTACAATGTGTCCAGGAGTAATGTTCAATGTTCAGGAGCAATTGACTCGCCACGGACCAACAACGAGCATTGGTGCAAAAGAACTCCCATCTTCACCATTAAAGAATTACATTGACCATTGAAAAACGAATATTTAGTCATGTGATCAAAGGGGGAGTGTCTTTGGGCAAAACTTCTTGGGCAAAACTCGTATAACCCCTATACCCTAACCCTAACCCTAACCCTAGGTTCAGGACGACCTGAAGCACAAGCATTGCGGAGATACGGGATAGAGACAGGCGTCTGGGACGAGAACTTCCTCCCAGAAGGCTGCACAGATTTTGAAGTTTATCTTTTAGAGAAAATACGAAATGTAGTGAGAAAGAAGAGGAGGTCCATGAAGAAACAAGATCTTTCTGATACTTTTCATAACAAACCATAAACAATCATGTGTGTTGAAGTAGACAGTTACTGTATTAAATTACATGTTGTTATGTTAGGGTTTGTTATATTGTTGTCTGCATGCAGTTTCATAAATAATAAAATAATTAAATTCTATGAATACATATAAAGATACGTCGTTATGTTTGTTTTGGTGGGTGTTTTATGCCGTTTTCAACATAATATCTGTACAATCACCCGCTCTGTTCACAAACGCAAGCTTCCTGTGTGAATCAACCCAGCAACTCAATAGTACTGAACATTGTGGAAAATGGAGAAGTTGGTCATTATGAGTTATTACAACTGAATATTTGATCAAATGTTAGGGTCAAGATCAACTGTTGTCTGTTTTTGGAAAAAACGGTCTCTGCGAATAACTTAAAAGAGTTGGAAACAATCTTGCAAAAGACGAAGAAAACAGTGTAGGGAAAGCAGAGCTGGTCATTATGAGCATTTTCTCCTTTTGCCACAATGCTTTCAGTTGTATTGAATAGATTGCGTAATACAGTCAGGAGGCATTACAAGTAGTCTGCATGTGGACAAATTGTTTAAATGTCCATTATTAAGGGAAATATTTAACACATTGTGGTAAAAGGACAAACTGTGTTTATGATCGTCATAATGTTTTGAAAGCTTGAAAAAGAAACAAACACGGATCAGTCCATGTTTTTATGTTTAGGTAGGAAAAAGAATATAAACCAATAATATTTATTGCTCAGAACTATTAGTCCCAATCTGCGAAACTGCAATCGATGCAAGACTAAATACATTTACGAACATTTGAAAACTGATTATCTTTGTGAACTTAAACACAGGTACACCTGTTTCACCCACGTATATAAAAAACAGAATCAAATACATCTATAACCGAACCCTACCCCGTACTTATCTTTATTAAATGGTGTTTTACGCCGCTTTCAACAGTATTTCAGTTATTTAATTGCGTTTCCTGGGTGTTACCCCTTGCACATTGAAATGACATTAGCACGTCAGCCGTTATGATATACCCGCATCCTTTGGCGCGTATGGGGGAAAGCCACCACTGCCAAGTATTTGGTATGTCCCTTCCGGGGATACAAGTGACATAACCAGAAGCAGCTATAACCGAACCCTACCCGCTTTCAACAGTATTTCAGTTATTTAATTGCGTTTCCTGGGTCTTACCCCTTGCACATTGAAATGACATTAGCACGTCAGCCGTTATGATATACCCGCATCCTTGGGCGCGTAGGGGGGAAGCCACCACTGCCAAGTATTTGGTATGTCCCTTCCGGGGATACAAGTGACATAACCAGAAGCATCTATAACCAAACCCTACCCGGTACTTTTCTAGCTTGAAAAGTGTTTTACGCCGCTTTCAACAGTATTTCAGTTATTTAATTGCCTTTCCTGGGTCTTACCGCTTGCACATTGAACTGAGATTAGCACGTCAGCCATTATGATATCCCCGCATCCTGTGGCGCGTAGGGGGGAAGCCACCACTACCAAATATTTGGTATGTCCCTTCCGGGGTTACAAGTGACATAACCAGAAGCATTTATAACCGAACCCTACCCGGTACTTTTCTTTCTTGAAAAGTGTTTTACGCCGCTTTCAACAGTATTTCAGTTATATAATTGCGTTTCCCGGGGTGTTACCGCTGGCACATTGAACTGACATTAGCACGTCAGCCGTTATGATATCCCCGCATCCTTGGGCGCGTAAGGGGAAGCCACCACTGCCAAGTATTTGGTATGTGTAACGGATTCTTCACTAGTAGTTCCGGATTCTATACCAGTTGTAACAGATCGAATTCCCACTTGTTGCTACAGGATACTTTTGCATTACACTAGATACAGTGTGTGCATATACCCGAATATAATGTTACACATTGTAACAAAGGTAGCAGAAATGTCTAATACCGGGAACGGTATATGTTCAATATAAATGTATATTATAAAATAACATAAACACAATACCTTGGCTCCTTCATCTTTATTCCTTCCAAGTTCACATATAACCACATATTAACAAATTCCCAATGTTACTAAATTATACATGAGAGATTAACTTAACATCGTAAATGCTTTGATCGAAGGCGATCGATACAAAATGACTGACCGACGGACGTTAATGCACGTTATACAAAGATCCAGTCCTGGTGCGTGCTTTGAATCCATCTTATATAGTGGTCTGAATCAGATCGTAGCACCATATTTGTAAATCATGTAACTAACCCATGTAGCCTCGAAATACCACGCAGTACATACTTTATTCCCGTAATCTCCACGTGGACTACTTATTGACTTACATGTAAACACTGTGGTCAGCGGAATCTCCGTTAATTGATCCCACACATGTATCGTAGGGTCATCTAGAAATTGAGTCTTACATCTCCCCCCCATTTGAAAATAAAATAAAAAATTAAAAGTTTTAATTTTTTTTTTTTAATTAAATTTATAATGAACTATGAAACCTATTCCTTTCTGTATTGTTCTAACTACCCGAACACTAATATTGATGAGATATAAACATTGTTACAATCTAATTAATTTTTTCCAATTTTTCTCGTATTTTAAAATTTGTTTTTTTTTAAAAGTTTGTGAAATTCTAATTTCATTTTTAAAGAAATTAAACTTCTTAATTTGTAATGAACGTAATATTTTGATATGGAACCTTTTATATTTTACTACACACACATTTTTATTTATTTTTCAACTATCCGAATACTATTGAATATAGATATTTACCAACATGATATAAACATGAACAACCAATTTTAATGAAATATGATTATGATAAGGTATACTTAAACAACACTCTATAATAACAATGCACACGAAAAGATTACATAACTATAACATATATACATTATATACAAACTTGTCTGTCTCATTCGACCCAACTAATTATAATATATAAAATGTTCCACCTTAAACAATGTAATATTTTTTAATTATAAAGTTAACAATTCAATAATTGAAATTTATAATAATTCCCACACAAATTAGCTAAACTATCTCAGCTTATTAATTATACAATCATAATAATCATTGTGACACATAAAATAAAACAAGTGTCTCACGATTGTAGTAAACAATTTGAGAATACATAATACGTAATTAATGTACCAACACAAAATTCCCCATAACCATGCTTTAACAACGTTAAAACATTTAGTGTATTTAAACGCAAAATTATAACTTTCCATTTAACTTTGTCGCATTAATGTACTTTTTATCCCATTATGAATTAGTTCTGTTCTAGAAAAGTACGTTGTATTTAACATCTTCTTTATACGTAACCATGTTAAAATACCGATTTTAATTGAATTTGGGACCGGTAATTTAACTTTTGTCAGTTTATTAACCACTGAAATATGGCTTGTATTAAGTCGTATTTCTGGACGTAAAGCTCCAATTAGCTCTTCAATTTGTATAATTGGAAAAGCTCTAATGTCCCATTCTGTCGGACATGACGGAATTTTAATTATTTGTAAATCTATACAGTTTAACCCATTTGAAATATGGACATTAATGTAATTTGATATGTTGCCATTTGTTTGTTGAACTTTCCTCAAAATCAATGACGCTAAAATCAGATGTATAACTAATATGATCAAAATGAAATGCTCATATTCTAGACTGGTTTTCATATCGTTGAAGAATGTCACATACGGACTTACTGTTGTTGTTGTTATACATTTAAGTTCCATTGTATTTACAGGTCTTATTAACGTAGTTGCTAAGATCAACATATTGAGTTTCCTATAATAACTCCAGTTTGATCCTTCATCAAACATCGATTCGGCTAAATTTGCATATACATATTCGTTCTTCTTTGCTTTTTCCGCAATATGTTTCAATGAGATTTCTATGCGTCTTGTCTTCGCTTGAATTTCTCTTTTTTTATGCTTAAACATGCGATACCCTGGTAGCTTAATTCCATCGGGTCTGATCCCCGTCTAATTGCTTATTATTTGGTCTATGATCGTGTCATTGATAAGTGTTTTAAATACTGCATGTTACTCGGATTTATGACTTGAACTTCGTGAGTTGAAAGTATTTCGCATCGCGAAAGGTGCGAAGCCATAACGTGTGTTGAGGTGCGCAAACTACATTCACACGGCAATTTAATTAAACAAAATTTACAATCCGACAGGCTCGATACATTTCGGCCTTTACAATCTAAACTTATATTAGTTTGTTGATATGCCAGCATTTTATTGAAACTTCCACTTATCAATTTTGGTTTAATCATTTGATTAACCATTTTATGGTCACACAGTTTATTGACTCTAGTGATATTTTCATAAAGAACAATTCCAAATAACAGTTAGCTGTTTTTGGCGATACTTTTATGCTTATATATATATCACATTTTCCTGTCGACCATAAATAAACTTTGCATTCTGGTAATAATACGGGGCGTCTTTCCAAAGTAGCTGATACGAATCAAAGTCGGTCAATAAAACATTCGAAATGTTATTTAATACCGTTTGTAAACGTTCTGCCGGAATAATGAAAGACGATAGTTTACCAGAATTTAACATTTTCATGCCTTTTAACAGACTTTTTCTGTATATCGCAAAATACTCTTTCTGTTATTTTATGCAAGTGGTCTTCCTTTTCCACTTCCTTTAACATTTCCCCTATGTTTTCTTATTGCTCACCATATATTCATCGCTACGCAACACTCCCAGCTGAGAAGTTGTCGCTACACCGAAAAGTGTTGAACCCTAATCACCTACGAAGAATTGGATTTCTTTTTGTTTGCCTCTCGAAATGTAGCAATGGAACTATGCCTTCAATTGTTTGAAACATGTGAGAAGTATCCTGATTTAAATGTTTAATCAGACTGTTAATTTCTACAGATATTGGACAACCTTTCCCTGAGTAGTAATTATATTTACATAATGAAACCTCACTAAACAGTTTATCATCTTTTGGTATTTTGAATTTCACCGTATGCGTCCATTTATTCACCAGGAATTGAACATTTTTAGCTTGGGAAAATTGAATAACCCATTTGAAAAGAAAACAAAAATCAATTTTCTAAATTTTTTTTTTTTTTTAAATTCTTTTTAAATTTTAATTATTTTGTTTTATTTTTAATTGAAATATTTTTAAATTTTGAAATTTTAATTTTAATTTTATTTTTTTAAATTTCGAAATTTTAATTTTTAAATTGAAATTGCTTTTGTATTATTTTTAAAATTTTCATTAAACCTAAAGTTTCTTGTGATAAAGAATCGATAGCCGTCTTAAATAGTAAAGTCGACGGTTATTTTTTTTTTTGATTAGCTAAATTTGCTCAATTAAACTTCCACTATCTAAAAGAGCATCTGTTACCTTGTTGTCTGCAACACTAATTGAAACTAAATTTTTCTGAAATATTTGCTACACAGCTTATTGCATACGTCGTTTTCGAGATTGTCGAGGTTGTTTAAACATAGCTGAAGAATATTTTGTGTTGGATACATCCCGTCATTTGTGTATATTATAACACATTGATCTAAAATGACCCACTTTGAAACAATGATGACATTATGCGGGGCACATTTTCCCAAACCTACACATTTTTGACTGCCGCATTTCTAACACACGTTTGTTTGTCGAGGGATCAAATAGGTATTCTGAGTGTATTGCTTAATTACTTTGGGATGTTGATGAACAAAATCAGCATAATGTGTATTCGGCATATACTTCTCTTGATTGACTAATCTAGAGAAATTACCTTGCCGATAACCCATTTGTTTATCATCGTAGACTGGACTTTGGACAGCATTTATTTGTTTAATCTGCAGTTCCTTTTTCAAATCTTTTATTTCTTCCAGCATGTTTTCAAACTTTGTTTCTAATGAGTTTATAGACATAACATGCGTTGCTTCACATAATTTTACAAATCTAGACAATTTCGGTAAACTCTGCGGTTCTTTTAATAAAACCTGTTTTCTAAGTTCATCGCTCAACCCATTTATTATCAATGAAATAAGAATTCTTTCATCCAATTTCAAGTCTGTGGCTATTTTCAAAGCTCGAGACAAATATGCATCACTACTTTCACCGGGTTTTTGTTTAATAGAGATTAAATTGTAGTCTAGATTTTTTGTTTGAAAACGGTTTGATAATGAATGCATGGATTACCTGCGTGAAATCTGATTTTACGAAGTCCGGTAAATTATCATAATATGTTTGAGCTGTTTCACTCAAATAAAAATGAATTACGTCAGACTTCTGTAGTTCATGAATATTATGCAATACGCAGAACTTATTGAATTTCGTTAAAAATGCTGAAAAGCTTTCAAAATCATTGCCACAAAATGGTTTTAATTTGATGATACTAGAATGCATACTACCGTTTAGTGCTGAAACTCTTTTCCTCGGTGTTGTCGGTACACGCTCTGATTCCAGTTGATTGATAGTATCCACGTTCTTATAGTGTGTAAGTCTATCTGATTCACTTTTGATACTTGAATTTGTTAATATCTGTCCTCCTTTTGGTCGATTCTGGTCAGAATTGTAAGAGTTGAGAGTGTTGATATGTCTGTAATTGGTTAGTTGCTCGTTCTTAATAATCGGTTTTGCAGGAAAACCCGAATTATTACTTTGGGAAGTTTCCTGGACGTCCAAATGCGGATAGAGTGATTGTCTGTAGATATCCCTGCTCTGTATCGGAGCTTCCAAAATCCGGCTGCCTATCGTAGGTTCCAAATTTTCTGTCTGAAAAAGTTGATTGTCGATGTGACGCTTATCATCGTAGTCTGGCGGACCGGCCTCAGCAATCGTCGTCTGTGGCGATTGAATGTTCAAATCACGGAACGATGTTTCCTCGTCTCGTTCGAAGCCTGGCGTGAAATGTAAAGGGTCGTCTCCTTGTTGTATTTGTGAATAAAACTGTTTTCGTAGATCTGCTGTTTTTCGACGGGTAGTGGTAAGTATGTCCTGTAAACTCCTTGTTGCACGGGCAAGTGGTGTTGGACGGTCAAGCAATGCAGTTTGGGCAAGTGGCGTATTCGACTGTTCTGTTTTGTCTCCAGTACTTCGTAAGTTATAAGAAGACATCATCAAAGTTCTTTTTGTCCATTGTTAAAAATAGGGAATTTCCAACGGATTCTCCACTAGTTGTAACAGATTCACCACCAGTAGTAACAGATTCACCACCAGGTGTAACGTGGATTCTTCACTAGTAGTTCCGGATTCTCCACTAGTTGTAACAGATCGAATTCCCACTTGTTGCTACAGGATACTTTTGCATTACACTAGATATAGTGTGTGCATATACCCGAATATAATGTTACACATTGTAACAAAGGTAGCAGAAATGTCTAATACCGGGAACGGTATATGTTCAATATAAATGTATATTATAAAATAACATAAACACAACACCTTGGCTCCTTCATCTTTATTCCTACCAAGTTCACATATAACCACATATTAAACAAGTTCACAATGTTACTAAATTATACATGAGAGATTAACTTAACATCGTAAATGCTTTGATCGAAGGCGATCGATACAAAATGACTGACCGACGGACGTTAATGCACGTTATACAAAGATCCAGTCCTGGTGCGTGCTTTGAATCCATCTTATATAGTGGTCTGAATCAGATCGTAGCACCATATTTGTAAATCATGTAACTAACCCATGTAGCCTCGAAATACCACGCAGTACATACTTTATTCCCGTAATCTCCACGTGGACTACTTATTGACTTACATGTAAACACTGTGGTCAGCGGAATCTCCGTTAATTGATCCCACACATGTATCGTAGGGTCATCTAGAAATTGAGTCTTACATATGTCCACTCTGGGGATCAAACCGTAAGCCGCTCCCACCGCACTATACCTCTGGACCATCAAGGCGGTTCTACCCCGGTACATAAGGTACACACAGGTATATCTTGATGTACCGATTTCATAAGTGTTATATCCTGGAATTCACGGGTACACAGTGGTAAACCTGTTTATAGCCGGGTATACATGGGTTAATACCCGGTATACACTGGTACACAAGGGTATACCCTGTTATGTCTTCTGGGGTCTGTATTAGAAAAATGGTTGACATGTTCATTATTATTGAAAAGAGTTAAACACACTATGGCAAAAGGAGAACTTACTCATTATGGACAATTTCTCATTTTGCCATAATGTTTAAAAGCTTTTTTTGCTGTAGAGGCTTGAAAAGCGGTTTAATTGTTGGGAATAACATAAGAAGCATTTTCTCCTTTTGACATAATGTTTTAAATCGTCTGCTGCTATAGTGGCGATAAAATGTGTCTGTTTTTAATGTCGCATATAACTGAATAGAGTTTAAACATTGTCGAAAAAGGAGAAACTGAGCAATGTCTCATTTTGCAACAATGTTTTAAAAACGTCTTATACTGTAGAGGCATCAACATGTCTACATCTGATAAAAGGTTTACATGTTCACGAATTTATGAAAAGAGTTCAAAATATTATGGAACATGGAGAAGTTGGTCATTATGAGTTATTACAACTGAAACTTTGATCAAATGTTAGGGTCAAGATGAACTGTTGTTTGTTTTACGGAAAAAGGGTATTAATAGGTGGCGAATAACTTAAAAGAGTTGAAAACCTTCTGGAAAAAGGAGAAGAAAACAGTGTAGGTAAAGCAGGATCTGGTCATTATGAGCATTTTCTCCTTTTGCCACAATGCGTTCAGTTGTATTGAATAGATTGCGTAATACAGTCAGGAGGCATTACAAGTAGTCTGCATGTGGACAAATTGTTTAAATGTCCATTATTAAGGGAAATATTTAACACGAAAATGGAGAAGTTGGTCATTAAAAAAAAAAAAACCATAAACAATCATGTGTGTTGAAGTAGACAGTTACTGTATTAAATTACATGTTGTTGTGTTAGGGTTTGTTATATTGTTGTCTGCATGCAGTTTCATAAATAATAAAATAATTAAATTCTATGAATACATAAAAAGATACGTCGTTATGTTTGTTTTGGTTGGTGTTTTATGCCGTTTTCAACATAATATCTGTACAATCACCCGCTCTGTTCACAAACGCAAGCGTCCTGGGTGAATCAACCCAGCAACTCAATAGTACTGAACATTGTGGAAAATGGAGAAGTTGGTCATTATGAGTTATTACAACTGAATATTTGATCACATTTTAGGGTCAAGATCAACTGTTGTCTGTTTTTGGAAAAAAAAGGTCTCTGCGAATAACTTAAAAGAGTTGGAAACAATCTTGCAAAAGGCGAAGAAAACAGTGTAGGGAAAGCAGATCTGGTCATTATGAGCATTTTCTCCTTTTGCCACAATGCTTTCAGTTGTATTGAATAGATTGCGTAATACAGTCAGGAGGCATTACAAGTAGTCTGCATGTGGACAAATTGTTTAAATGTCCATTATTAAGGGAAATATTTAACACGAACATGGAGAAGTTGGTCATTATGAGTTATTACAACTGAATATTTGATCAAATGTTAGGGTCAAGATCAACTGTTGTCTGTTTTTGGATAAAAAGGTCTCTGCGAATAACTTAAAAGAGTTGGAAACAATCTTGCAAAAGTCGAAGAAAACAGTGTAGGGAAAGCAGATCTGGTCATTATGAGCATTTTCTCCTTTTGCCACAATGCTTTCAGTTGTATTGAATAGATTGCGTAATACAGTCAGGAGGCATTACAAGTAGTCTGCATGTGGACAAATTGATTAAATGTCCATTATTAAGGGAAATATTTAACACGAAAATGGAGAAGTTGGTCATTATGAGTTATTACAACTGAATATTTGATCAAATGTTAGGGTCAAGATCAACTGTTGTCTGTTTTTGGAAAAAACGGTCTCTGCGAATAACTTAAAAGAGTTGGAAACAATCTTGCAAAAGACGAAGAAAACAGTGTAGGGAAAGCAGAGCTGGTCATTATGAGCATTTTCTCCTTTTGCCACAATGCTTTCAGTTGTATTGAATAGATTGCGTAATACAGTCAGGAGGCATTACAAGTAGTCTGCATGTGGACAAATTGTTTAAATGTCCATTATTAAGGGAAATATTTAACACATTGTGGTAAAAGGACAAACTGTGTTTATGATCGTCATAATGTTTTGAAAGCTTGAAAAAGAAACAAACACGGATCAGTCCATGTTTTTATGTTTAGGTAGGAAAAAGAATATAAACCAATAATATTTATTGCTCAGAACTATTAGTCCCAATCTGCGAAACTGCAATCGATGCAAGACTAAATACATTTACGAACATTTGAAAACTGATTATCTTTGTGAACTTAAACACAGGTACACCTGTTTCACCCACGTATACAAATCAAAGCGCTGAAGGCACTAAATTTGTTTGGGTTCAGATGTTTGTACACTTACTGCGTTTTCATGATAAATAACACGAAAATGTACGTATAAATTGAACAAGGGGGCCATGATGGCCCCCCAAAAAATTGAAGGAATTCTGGTGAGGCCATTGAGAGGATGCTTTGGTGAAGTTTCATCCAAATTGACCCACTGGTTACTGAGGAGAAGAAGTTGACGGACGACGCACGACGGACATCAGGGGATCACAATAACTCACCTTGAGCAAAGCTCAGGTGAGCTAAAAAAAGATGGGTGTAAACCATACAAAATCAGGTCGAAGGTCAAATGGCACCGATTTGCGCAAATTTATCAGTATAAATAAAAGCATGAGGCACATTTCCTAAAAATATATTTATTGAACAAGTATCAACATATTTGAAACATTGTTAGAATAAGGTTTCAATATAATAAGAGGTAGTAAAAAGTGTAGTATTTCAATATCAACAGCAGACGATATTCGAAAACATTGTAACAAAATGGAAATTTCTCATCAAGTGGAATTTCTCATTTTGTCACATGTTGATGGCTTTGAATAATTCGCACAAGTGATTTAAAAGCATACAATAGTTATTTGAAACAACCAGAATTTAAACTTGAAGATTTTAAGTTCTTACAAATGGAAATTTCTCATCACGAGTAATTTCTCATTTTGTTACATGTTGATGGCTTTGAATAATTCGTACAAGTGAAATAAAAACATACAATAGTTATTTGAAGCAACCAAAATTTAAACTTGAAGATTTTAAAAGTTTTAACCCAAAACATTTAAATATTTTCCTTATACGTACATATAAGGAAAATAAGTGACCATGTTTTTCAAGGATTGGAATATTTTGAACAATCATTGTAGAAGGTCTCCAAGGAATTTATGTTCCAATTTTTCTTTAAAATGGGCAAGTATGTATTGTTACGTTTTTATGTTTTCCTTATGTATACGTATAAAGAAAACTTTTATGCCCTTGACAACCATTTCATACTTAATTATGGAGATTTTCTACGTGTTGACAAAATATGTTAAAGTTTTTTGCTGCAGAATTGTCAGAGGAAAGGGCATGAAATTGAAGTTGACAATGATCGACTAGATATTATGCATTAGTTATTAAATAAGACTAGATATTATGCATAAGTGACTAAATTATAATTGAAATAAAAGCACATACAATAGTCAAAAGAAAACCCCAAAAATTGTACTTTTGTACGTGAAGAATTTTCAAGTTATAACTAAAAACATTCAAATATTTTACTTATACGTACATATAAGGAAAAAAAGTGACCATGTTTTTCAAGGATTGGCATATATTGAATTATCTTTGAAGAAGGTGACAAGGAACACATATTCCATTTTTCTTTAAAATGGGTAAATACGTATTGTAGATTTTTCAGTTTTCACTATATATACATATAAAGAAAACTGTTATGTCCTTGGCAACCATATATATGAAATCAAAATAATTTGGACTAATCACAAATTGCTCAGACAAATCAACACTTCTCCATATACAGAGGCTTTCAGCAGTTGACTATACTAATCATTGTGTAAAAAGGACAATATTTCCCTTGATGAGCAATTCTCCTTTTGACAAAATGTCAACATATTATTCAATAATTGTGCTTTCTTCTTTTACTTTATATTTTTAGACCACTATTTTGATTTATTATATGTGGGAAAGGGTTAACATTGTAAATGATATAGCACATAAAAACATGACATGACATTAAAGCAAGAAATTTACATTTAAATGTTTTTCCCCTTTTACAATGTGTGAGGGAAAAGGGTATGAAGTGAACAATGATGAACAAGGTATTATGCATTAGTGATTAAATTAAAACAGTTCTATAAGCATTAAAAAGTTAACAGAAACAATCAAAACCTTTGGTCAACAACTCATCACAATATCTATATGTAAATATGTACAACATCAACAGTTTACTTGTGTCTAATTTTATTAAATCATTATATTTAAATGAAAGTGATTAAATAAAACACCATTGTGGACTGAAATGCTGTTCTGGTTTTGGTTGGAGTTTAACGCTGCTTTTAACAGCGATGGTCATATCACGGCGGTCAGTGCATCTGTCCATGTTTTCCTGGCTTAACCTCACCAGTACTTACACACCATTCTTTCGAAGCCACTGACTACTTTCTCACATAGATCAGAGGTGAGAGGCAATGAAGAAATCGCCCGAAAGAATGTCGCCGCAACCGGGTATCGCACCTGTGACCTGGAGGTCATGAGTCAGATACGCTACCAATTGAGCTACCCGGCCGGGCTGCTGTTCTGAACATCCCAGGTTTGAAATTAGTTTTGATGGTTTCAAATTTATACCATGTAAGGAGCAAGTTGTTGTGAAACCTGTGAAATAAGTTTTTAATTTAACAAAGGTTGTTTATTTATAACAAGAGGCCCAAGAGGGCCAGTATCGCTCCACAGCCAAAACTCCGAACAGCCCTGCCCTCTGGCGGCTATGTTTTTTAACCAATCAACATGGCTTGAAGGAATCTGATAGAGGGTCACCCAAAGAACATTTCTACATAATTATTTGCAAATTAGCTGATCACTTTAGGAGAAGATCTTTTTAAGTTTTATCTCTAGGCATATAAGGCAAAATAGCCCCACCCTCTGGCATCCATGTTTTTCAACCAATCAACATGGCTTAAAGGAATCTGGTAGAAGGTCACCTAATAAACATTTCTACAAAATAATTTGAAAATCGGCTGAACATTTTTGGAGGAGAAATTTCACTATAGCCATATAAGGCAAAATAGTCCCCGCCCCCCTGGCGGCCTTGTTTTGCGATCGATCAACATTTCTTGAAGGAATCTAATAAAGGGTCACCCAAGGAACATTTGTACAGAATTATTTGAAAATCGGCCCAACATTTTCAGAGAAGATTTTTAAGTTTTCACTATAGTTATTTAAGGCAATATAGCACCGCCCCCTTGCGGCCATGTTTTTTGACCAATCAACATTTCTTGAAGAAATCTAATAAAGGGTCACACAAGGAACATTTGTACAAATTGTTTTGAAAATTGGCCCGACACTTTCGGAGAGGAAGATTTTTTAAGTTTTCACTATTTTTTTCTTTTGGTTGCCATGGAAACCAGAATATTGAATTGATCAAAAAAAATTGAAAGAATTTAGTAGAGGACATTGAGAGGATGCTTCCTACAAAGTTTTAACCAAATTGGCCAAGTTGTTAGGGAGAAGAAGTCGTTTAAAGAAAAAGTTAACGCTTGCAAGCACGACGGATAATTCGCCATGACATAAGCTCGACTGGCTTTCCGACTGGCTTTCAGCCAGTGGAGCAAATAAAAAGTAATGATATTATTTATAGAATATATACATTCATGACATGAACAATGATTGTCTCAATATTTTGCATTTGTAAGGGAATTATAACAATGTATTAAAAGCATATTATAGTATTAAATCAGAAACAATCAAAATGTGTATTGTGGCAATTATTTGATCACAGACCCTTGATATCATTGTAAGTACCACAACATTCTAAAATAGGTAGACATAGTATCCTTGTGATTATTTGGATAAGTTGACTAAGCAAGAATGGATGAAATCATAACAGTATCATATCTTCCAGTTCAGTGGTTCAAATGATTCATCTGTTCACAGTCAATCATTTATAACAATTTTTACATGTAAATATGTACAACATCAACAGTTATGCTAATTTTAAGACACACCAAATGTTCAAGGGATTAAACAAAGGAAAATGATTGCATTAGCTGCTGTTGTGGTTTACTGGCTTAGTTAAAAGAATTGCATGAAACCTTTGGCATTTTTTCACTGAAATGATTTTATTTCAATTAAATTAACCCTTTCCTTTTGTTGACATTTACTGATGTCTTTGCAGGAGAAATTGTTCAAAACAAACAATTTTTATTTGTGACAACGTTTTCAAGTATATTAAATGACCATTTTATTGAAAATGTTGTTTGCTGAAGATTTGTTGTATGAGGGAAAGGTTAATAAATTTTAAAAGAAGGCCATGATGGCCCTATATTTCTGACCCGATTCAATGGTTTCCAAAGTGTTTACATAAATATTATGAATAAAAAAATACCTATTGAAGTACATTTTTTAAATAGATCTTATTAATTTGAACAAACTCAGTAGAATGATTTAGACATTTGTGCCATATTTTTTCAAATCAGGCCAGTGAATTTATAGAAGACGCATTCTTAAATTCTACACTATATAGTGATTTTTTAGAAGAATTATATTTAAAGCTAATACTATATATGTTTTACTAAACACAGAACAAGTTCAGCCCCATGGAGGCGATGTCTTTTAAAAAATCAGAATAATTTGAATGATCGGGTAGCTGTCCCAAAAAGAACATTGTGGCAAATAATTCCATAATGGGACCAGTACTTTTTGGATAAGTAGATTTTCAGAATTTTTCCGTCTTTAGGACAAGTAAACCCCCTGGCTGTTTATTTTAAACAAGTGAATTTCAATTTCAACCTTTTCCAACATACAACAAATATGGAGAAGACAATTTTAACATCAATGCAAAACATGTGGTTATTGTCTAAAATATATTGTAGAATTATGGTGCGAGTTTCAAACATTGTTGCAAAAGAACAAATTGCATATAATGGTAAATTTCTTATTTTGCAGTAACAAGATATGTCTTGGGGTCAGAAAGGGTTACATTAACAATATGGATTTCAAGAAACTTTGGAATGCCATGTAAAACAACTAATTATAAGATATATATATATATAGAAACAATGACCAAATTGGTCCAATAACTTAGCACCTTGACATAAAATTTGATAATTCAATGTGTAACAGTCTTAGAAAAATTTGGACAACCTTTGCATAGGAAAGAATATCTGGACACATTATTTTCAAATTGGTCAGGCAAATAAACACTTTCCCACATACCTCTGTAGCGGCTTTCTGACACCCTGTCAACAGACAACTATAGAAAACATTGTGTGAAAAGGACAAAATTAGCTTCTAATGATAAATTCTCTTTTTGACACAATGTTTACAACCTTATTAAATAATATTGAAATATGTCCAAATGACATAAATACTTTTGAAATTCAAGTACGACATTGTATCTATATGCAGTAACAAAACATGTCTGTGGGTCAGAAAGGGTTACATTAACAATAAGGATTTCAACAAACTTTAGAATGACATGTATAACAACTAAATATAATAAAAAACAATGACCAAATGGGTCCTATATCTTAGCACCTTGACATAAAAATTGACGGTTAAAAAAACACTCTTTAGAAATTGTTCCAGGTATATAAAGTTTATTGACCAAGAGGATCATATTAGGGAAATAATTGTGTCAAATCATTCTGATCATGCCAGTAATTTTTACTTGAAGATGTTAAACAAGGGTTAAACTATTTTGAAAGCTCTTGGTAGAAGGTCCGTCATCAAGGAACATAATCCTTTTTCTTTTTTTAAAATGGGCAAGTATGTATTGTAGTGGTTTTGTTTTTAAAGATTTCACTTGTAATGTGGAAATAATTTGACCACAGATTATCGACATTATCTTAATGACAACTGAACTCAAAATAAGATTTTCACAGTATCTGTGTGAATGTTTTCGATAAGTTTAGTGAAAGTGGATTTATCATTAAAGAAATATCCTAAAAGTATATGTTTAACTATCTCTAAGTGCATTGATATCATCTCAAATATGTATGAATGTGTTTGTGGTGAATAACTTTTCACACACAATATCTATATGTAAATATGTACAACATCAACAGTTACCTATTTTTAATTATATATATAAAAGTGATCAAAAAACGGACCATGATGGCTTAAAATGCTGTTCTGGTTATCACAAGTTTAAAATTATTTTTAATGTTTTCAAAATTATAACATATTATAAGCAAGCATAAGTGTCTTTGTCCTTAACCTTATTTAATGAAATTGAATTGGAATGATTTGAACAATCTTGGTCAAGTTTACTTAAGGTATATATTATTAGCACATTATTTTCATATAAACCAATACTTTTGGAGAAAAAGATTATTTTTATCAATATATATATATAGAATACAAGTCATACATGCTGGAAGATAAGGTTTTTGAGCATTCCACGTTTTGTAACAATGTTTTCAAATGTCATTGTGTTGCAAGGGTATCAGAAAGGGTTCAACAGCATTATGGATTTTTGACTTAAAACTAACAGCTGCGAGAGATAGCCACTGTCTCGCTTCCTTTCAGTTCTACACTGAAGTTCAAAGGCCACAAGGCAGTGGCCATCTCTACCTCCTCACTCCTTAGTACATTTAAAGCCTGAAACATTAAGTTTATGGGTACATATACACTTTCACCAGACACCAGGTACAGTTCCGCAGTCAACTCCTCAACACCAATCGCTTCAACTGTGACTTCACTTTTTTCCAGTGGTGGATCACATTTCTGTAGGAAAAAAAGGTTAATGCAATTTTAATTAATAAGCCCTATCTAGGAATGTTAATGAAGCATATCGGCCAAATTATCATGCATGTTTAAATATTGAAGGGTATATTGTCAATAAAGATTCACCCTATAAAAGAAATTTCAAAGAAGTATATTGTTCAATGAAGATTCAGTTATAGAATTCAACTGTAATTGGCATAAAAACTAATTATCTTTTCGAAGTCATTTAGTCAAGTTTGTTTCTAATACTTAGACCAATATTTAAAAGTTACAAAGAATGCAGGGGAATACCTCAATTAAGATGAAAGTTGTGTTACAGTTTTTAACAGTATACTCATTTTAACTGAAATTAACTTTAATGTTAATATTGAATTCATTTCATTATATATATAATGTTTCAGCCAGTGGAGCTAAATATTAAAAGAAAATCTGCTGCTTAGGTCATAGCTTATCTCTTCAATTTGAAGATAATAATTTGATTAAATATGTGCACAGTCTGCTGCCGCTCCATTGTTGAATGAGAAAAAGTATAACGGAGCATACCAATTTTTAAAAGCTTGAACTGATTCAAGATTTAAATATTAATGAAATATTTCATGCAACATAAAGAAGCGACTTTCTGTTTCAAAGGCAGAAATAGAGTTATATTATCCAATTATCGTTTCACAATTATTCTGTTTGCAACTTTTTCAGGTAATATCTCAGTCATCACACAATCCTGAGCTTTGATGCTTTCAAATGAATGTATATTGTTTTATGGCGCATCGACAGCTAAGGTCATTTAGCGCGCAATTTAATTCATGATCCCTGGGTAAACAAACCAGTATTAGGCTAGAAAATGTGCCTTGCCCAAGGGCACTCCACCATGACCGAATGGCCGCAACTGGGGATCGAACCAGGGACACCCTGTTTCGAAATATCCGACGCAAACCACTCGACCACAGCGGATTCTTGATGCTTTCAAACGTTATGAAAATGTTGCAATGTAAATCTGATGAAGGTTGATGACAGAGGCAAGTCTGACATATTTCAAATATATGTCAGACTTGCCTGTGTCATCAACCTTCATCAGATTTTGTCATGTTTAGCCTGTTGGGCTCTTGTTTCATCTCCAAGATAATTCAAATATGTTTAATTCATCTCCAAGATAATTCAAATGTTTTTTTTCAAACCATATATTTCAAATTGGTTTATTTCATCTCCAAGATAATTCAAATATGTTTAATTCATCTCCAAGATAATTCAAATGTTTTTTTCAAACCATATATTTCAAATTGGTTTATTTCATCTCCAAGATAATTCAAATATGTTTAATTCACCTCCAAGAAAATTCAAATATGTTTTTTCAAACCGTCTATTTCAAATTGGTTTATTTCATTTCCAAGATAATTCAAATAGGTTTAATTCAACTAAAGATATTTCTTGTTAAGTAATTAGACAATTTTCTTTTTGAAACGATGACAATTTTTCAAAAGTTATCTATTTCAAGCCTCTATTTAGGGGAAAGGGATCAACAGAGATTTGCTTTTTAGGCCAGAGACAAACAGAATTTGCAAGTTTGAAGAAAATGTGATTAACAAAACGTTTATTGTTATTTATATATGGATGTATTCAAGTTAAAATGAACAGACAGTCCGGGACAGTTAATGAGTTACCCTTCTTACTGTACAAAAAAAACTAGAATTGACAATTCACATTACAATAAGGCTCTATATGGGAAAAGGTTAGACAAAGATTTGCTATTAAGGTCTGGAACTCACCAGTTTGGAGAAAATGTGATTGTCAACACATTTATTATTTATATATATTCAAGTTAAAATGAACAGACAGTCCGGGACAGTTAGTGAGTTATCCTACTTACTGTACAAAGAAAACTAGAATTGACAATTAACATTACACAAAGGCCTCTATATATGGGACAGGGGTTTAACAAAGATTTGCTGTTGAGGCCAGAGACAAACAGAACTTGCCAGTTTGAAGAAAATGTAAAACAACAAATTAATTGTTTATAAAATTATGTTCAAGTAAAAATAAACAGACAGGCAGGGACAGCTTCCCTTCTTATTCTACAATGAAAACTAGAATTGACAATTCAAATTACACGAAAGCCTCTATATGGGAAAGGGTTTAACAAAGATTTTCTATTTAGGATTGAGACAAACAGAACTCACCAGTTTGGAGAAAATGTAATCAACAACAAATTAATTGTTTATATATATGTTTAAGTAAAAATCATCAGACAGTCAGGGACAATTACCCTTCTTATTCTACAATGAAAACTAGAATTGTGAAAACAATCACATTACGTGGAAAATGCAATACATATATAGTATATCAAGCGAACGAATAAACCAAAAAAAGTCAATGAAAAAAACTGCTCAAATTTCATTTGTAAATGACTCGTAAGTTACAACACATCAAGAAAATTAGATCGATATCGTGGCACAAGAATGCAAAAAAACAAACATGGCGGCTTGACCTACTTACAAAACAGTACCGATACGGAATTGTAAACAATCACATAAAAAGTAAAAATAGGGATAGAAAAGTTATGTAAGAAACATTAAAACTGTATAAAGGTTTTTTAAGATCCAGCTTACGTACTAACTAATGTAGAAATCAACTGAAGAAGACAAAATTAGAATAGATAAACAATATATCAGGATGGGTGATCGGGCGGGAATTGAATTGAATTGAAGTAAGTGACCAAATGCCTAGCTTGCAGGCTACAAACACCGCGATGGTTAAGCTAAATCAACTAGAAACTGACAATTACGGTAATAAATGCAATTTTGATAAACAAGCTTTAAGAAAAATAATGAAATTAAATAACTTACCATTAATTCCTTGTTGTTCTACGCCGTATGTGTCGTCTTCAAATATGATGCTAAGATTGACCTATATTTCCCATGGGAACTTCCGCTTTCTACGAGTATATTCTTACGCTATGAAAGACCATCAATTTAACATATTTCGATGCGCATCGGAAGATTTATATATCCCAAATTATAATTATTTAATATTTTTCACTATTTTCACTGATTTTCGGGTTCATCTTATTGTACTTAAATCGTAAGCGTATACTATCAGGTACTACATTGCGCGTAGGCTGATCTTTTGGTACCGGTGTTACGGCAAATCGTTTTCAGTACTTCGGTCGAATAAATTATAATACTGATTTAGTCCGCGTTCGATTTTTGAAAACACATAATTACATAACATTACGTAATTCCTTTCCAGGAACCGAACGACACTTTACATTTTATAAGATAAATATTTGTAACTTTTAACAATATTGATGAATTTTTATTTGTCCTATGCATATATGTAGAACTACATGCAGGCGTAGGAGACATGAGAACTGGAATTAAGGAAACTAACCTTGAGGTTCTGGTAAATTTATTTATTTGGTAAACCAAACAAATAAAAACCGAATCAAATACATCTATAACCGAACCCTACCCCGTACTTATCTTTATGAAATGGTGTTTTACGCCGCTTTCAACAGTATTTCAGTTATTTAATTGCGTTTCCTGGGTGTTACCCCTTGCACATTGAAATGACATTAGCACGTCAGCCGTTATGATATACCCGCATCCTTTGGCGCGTATGGGGGAAAGCCACCACTGCCAAGTATTTGGTATGTCCCTTCCGGGGATACAAGTGACATAACCAGAAGCAGCTATAACCGAACCCTACCCGCTTTCAACAGTATTTCAGTTATTTAATTGCGTTTCCTGGGTCTTACCCCTTGCACATTGAAATGACATTAGCACGTCAGCCGTTATGATATACCCGCATCCTTGGGCGCGTAGGGGGGAAGCCACCACTGCCAAGTATTTGGTATGTCCCTTCCGGAGATACAAGTGACATAACCAGAAGCATCTATAATCAAACCCTACCCGGTACTTTTCTAGCTTGAAAAGTGTTTTACGCCGCTTTCAACAATATTTCAGTTATTTAATTGCCTTTCCTGGGTCTTACCGCTTGCACATTGAACTGAGATTAGCACGTCAGCCATTATGATATCCCCGCATCCTGTGGCGCGTAGGGGGGAAGCCACCACTACCAAATATTTGGTATGTCCCTTCCGGGGTTACAAGTGACATAACCAGAAGCATTTATAACCGAACCCTACCCGGTACTTTTCTTTCTTGAAAAGTGTTTTACGCCGCTTTCAACAGTATTTCAGTTATATAATTGCGTTTCCCGGGGTGTTATCGCTGGCACATTGAACTGACATTAGCACGTCAGCCGTTATGATATCCCCGCATCCTTGGGCGCGTAGGGGGAAGCCACCACTGCCAAGTATTTGGTATGTCCACTCTGGGGATCAAACCGTAAGCCGCTCCCACCGCACTATACCTCTGGACCATCAAGGCGGTTCTACCCCGGTACATAAGGTACACACAGGTATATCTTGATGTACCGATTTCATAAGTGTTATATCCTGGAATTCACGGGTACTCAGTGGTAAACCTGTTTATAGCCGGGTATACATGGGTTAATACCCGGTATACACTGGTACACAAGGGTATACCCTGTTATGTCTTCTGGGGTCTGTATTAGAAAAATGGTTAACATGTTCATTATTATTGAAAAGAGTTAAACACACTATGGCAAAAGGAGAACTTACTCATTATGGACAATTTCTCATTTTGCCATAATGTTTAAAAGCTTTTTTTGCTGTAGAGGCTTGAAAAGCGGTTTAATTGTTGGGAATAACATAAGAAGCATTTTCTCCTTTTGACATAATGTTTTAAATCGTCTGCTGCTATAGTGGCGATAAAATGTGTCTGTTTTTAATGTCGCATATAACTGAATAGAGTTTAAACATTGTCGAAAAAGGAGAAACTGAGCCATGTCTCATTTTGCAACAATGTTTTAAAAACGTCTTATACTGTAGAGGCATCAACATGTCTACATCTGATAAAAGGTTTACATGTTCACGAATTTATGAAAAGAGTTCAAAATATTATGGAACACGGAGAAGTTGGTCATTATGAGTTATTACAACTGAAACTTTGATCAAATGTTAGGGTCAAGATGAACTGTTGTTTGTTTTACGGAAAAAGGGTCTTAATAGGTGGCGAATAACTTAAAAGAGTTGAAAACCTTCTGGAAAAAGGAGAAGAAAACAGTGTAGGTAAAGCAGGATCTGGTCATTATGAGCATTTTCTCCTTTTGCCACAATGTATTGAATAGCTAATTGCGTAATACAGTCAGGGGGCATCACAAGTAGTCTGCATATGGACAAATTGTTAAATTTCCATTCTTAAGTGAAATAGTTTAACACATTGTGGTAAAAGGACAAACTGTGTTTATGATCAATTTCTCCATTTGTCATTTTGAAATGTCCTAACCATAAACCTTACCCTCTTCTGCTGTAGATGCGGTTAAGATCCTATGAGGCCTATCTCAAAGTATATGCATAACTTACATTCCATCACCAGAACGAGGCTAACTAAGCATGACTGTAAACAATGGCTGAACAACTTATAAGCCCAAAAACATCCAAACTAAAAGTTATCTCTGTCTTTCATTGTTTTGTTCCACTATGCAATTCATTCACATTAAAAATGTAACAATCAATGGCATCAAATATCAAAAGATATTGCTTTAAAACACAATACAACAAGAAATGATTGTGAAATAAGAAGGAGAACACTCCAATGTAAATTTCTTCCTTCTTTATTTACACTATGCTATTTTATTCCATAAACTTACATAATATTTTTTTAACAAATTCCTTTCGTAGATGATTGTAAAAAGTTTATTTAGCTTTTACATATTAGAACTGAACTATCAAAACATATTTCAAGTTTTAAATAAGGTAGAATGTTCCATATTAAACAGGCCACTACAAGGCTGCATCAGTTTGACCAATACAGTTACCGTATTTATGCTAAACAGCTCTGACACTCTGATGTTTGGTACCGTGTCAGATCAGTAAGATAAAAATTTTGTTTGTTCAAAACATTACAAACTAGAAGATTATCGACATTGTCACCAGTTAGAAAATGCACCTATTAACCGACTGTAAAAGGCTTGCACCTTCAGAATTTGATTTGAATTGTGACAAAACTACCAACACAAGCAATACAGAGGATCATAAACGCAATGTTTCTAAAATGTAATTTTCAGAAACGTTTAACGATTTACTTTGGAATTATTGCCGTTTTCAACAATAGTTAAGTTATATCGCGGGACAGTTCACTTATTCATGGTTCCTGGCCAAACAAACTAGTACTAGGCATTCAGAATTCAGACAAACATTCTGACAAAATTTCAAGCTGCTGAAGCAAAAATTGTGGTATCCAAAGTGTAAACAAGATTTTCCTTCAATTTGGCCTAGTGACCTAGTTTTTGAACCTACATGACTCATATTTAAAATTGGCTTAGATATCATTCAGATAAACATTATCATCAAATGACAAGCTGCTGTAGCAAAAAATGTGTCTTCTACAGAGTTAACAAGAGAGTTGACAAGATTTTCCTTCAATTTGGCCTAGTGACATAGATTCTGACCACTATGACCCATCTTAGAACTTGACCTAGATATCTTTAAGACAAACATTCTGACAACATTTCAAACTGCTTAAGCAAGAATTGCGGACTCTAGAGTGGTAACAAGATTTTCCTTCAATTTGATCTAGTGACCTATATTTTGACCCAACATGACCCATGTTCAAACTTGACCTACATATTATCAAGACAAACATTCTGATAAAGTTTCAACATGCTCAAGTTGAAAATGCGACTTCAACAGTGTTAACAAAATTTCCCTTCAATTTGGCCTAGTGACTTAGTTTCTGACCCAATATGACCCATATTCAGAATTGACTTAGAAATGTTTAAGAGAAACATTCTGACCAAAATTGCGGCTTCTGGAGTGTTAATTAGATTTACCTTCAATTTGGCCTAGTGACCTAGTTTCTGACCTAATATGACCCATATTCAAAATTGACCTTGATATCTTTAAGACAAACATTCTGACAACATTTCAAACTTCTGAAAAATTGCGGCCTCTGGAGTGTTAACAAGATTTTCCTTAAATTTGATCTAGTTACCTACTTTTTGACCCGACATGACCCATGTTGGAACTTGACTTACATATCATCAAGACAAACATTCTGATAAAGTTTCAACATGCTCAAGTTGAAAATATGGCCTCCAGAGTGTTAACAATATTTCCCTTCAATTTGACCTAGTGACCTAGTTTTTGACCTCATATGGCCCAGTTTCGAACTTGTCCAAGATTTGATAGAGATGAATGTTCTGATAAACTTTTATGAAGATCAAATGCAAAATGTAGCCTGTAGAGTGTTAACAAGCTCAAATGTTGACGACGCACGACGCACGACGCACGATGCACGACGCACGACGCACGACGGATGACGGACGGACGGCGGACAAAATGTGATCCCAATAGCTCACCTTGCACTTCGTGCATAGGTGAGCTAAAAATGGCCACCGCGGGATAAAATATCGATACCGGATATGAATTCGCAATCCGCGCAGGCTAATCTGGGCTGACACATTCCGTCTCAGGGGGATAGAGATATGGAGTAATGATTCCTAAAACATAAAATCCACAGGTGGCGAAAAAGAATGTCTGTCCGGGTTAGCCTGCGCGACATGCTTTGGCTGTCCTGGGTCGATATTTTGCGCAAAGTCCACAATGTTGGTTTTCTCGCGGAACGAATCACACATTGATAACTGATTAGCGAACAGTGTATATCAGGATTAAGCCGCACGAGTCTGTAGGATGATCTTTGTCTACATTATTCGTAAATGCATTTTAAAGTCGTGTATTCTGGCATAATCAAATGTTATTTAACAGATCAAGGGTAAGTGTAGATCGTAACTAATCGCGGAACTTTGTTTAGAGACGATGTGGGCAGTGACAAGTCTAACAGTATAACACGTGCACAGAAATAGTGTCATAGAAGTAATGCCTTTTTCCATTGAAATATGCAGAGCTGTATCACAACAGAGATCCAAAATAACTGAAACTATTAATCGTACTTATATGGATGAAAAGTCTCGAGCTTTCTTGGAAATTCTGCCTTACAACCTGCAGACGACATTTGAAATAATGTGGCAAAAGCAGACATTGCTAATAATGAGCAATGTGTTCATTTGCCACAAGGTTTAAAACTTACTTCTTTATTTATACTTTCATTTTCAAAGATTTTCCATATTTCTGCCTATATTTAAGTCGTCTGCTGCAGAGTTCTCGTATAACGGAAAGGGTTAAGCAAAATAGTCATGGTTATGTAAAAGCGCACCACTTCATTTTCACTGTCCCATTGAAGTATGCGAGATCGAAAGGTTGAAATAACTCAGAGATAAGTCTGCATCTGAAGTGTTGGATGAAACAGTTGCGTGTACTCGTGTGTAATGTCACGTGAAAATCACTCAGCATCTGACATGCACACGCATTATTAGTAGAAGATAGATGTGTACAGATTGTTTTTTTATGAACACATTAAACTCTTTCCCATATACAACAAATCTTCAACAGATGAATTTGAAGAAATTTAGGCCAAACTATGGAACATCTCTAGAAATAAAAGTATAACTAGAGAATAAAATTAAAAACATTATGACAAAAGGAGGAATAACTCATCGAAAACAATTTCTAACTTTACCACAATGATATCAAAAATATTCTGCTGTAAATGCGTCAAATGCGTCTGCAGGTTGGAAAGGGTTAGTTTAAATTTCTATTTATATCATTTAACAATACAGACATAAAGGTACAAGTCAATCAAAATTTGGATTTGAAAACCTTTCTTTTAGAATAATGTAAATTCCTCTCCTGAAAGGGTGAATTTGTACTTTTCAGCCATTCGTTATCAGTGTAGAAATAGAAAAAACTGTGCTTTTGCAAATCACAAAAGCACTAAAGACGTATACATTTATATCAGCTAGAATGGACGCACAGACAATCTTTGTCTACACTTGTCATGTAATACTTTTTTTTTACCAAGTAATAATTACTTGTCATACACCATCACTGGCACTTGAGTAACAAGCTGATGTAATAGTACAAATGTGAAAAAAGAAATGAGCATTTGCTTATATTATATTTTGTTTGTAAAACAATAAAAACCACAGGTAGTCTACAAGTATCGTAAGGGCTAAAATAATTCCTTATGTTTTCTGTTAAATATAACCAATAGAGCTGAAAAAAGATATTGTTATAAAACAATTATTTTAATGTTACATCAGTTTGTTTTTCTGGTGCCAATATATACAAATCACTTTTGCCGGTGTGTCCTGGTGCCAGTGTATAAAACCAACGTTTGTCGGTGTGTCCTGGTGCAACATCTCATGAAGTCTCGTCCTTGGTTAAAGTTACGTGCTAGACGAAGATGACGCGCCCTCACTAGTTTTCAAGTGCACTTCATACAAAAGCAACAAACATATCGCTTGTGTTTGCGCTGACGCAAATGAAGTGCTAGCTCAGCTTGCCTCTGAAGCAGACAACTTTTGAAACATTATTGCAAAAGAGGAAATTGGTCGTATTGACTAATGCCCTATTGATTCAGCTCTATTTAATAATAACACTTCCATTAGGAGAGACTTTCAGTGTGTTCAATAAGATGTTTTTGAAGTCGTCCGCTGCAGATGTGTCGCATGTTGGAAAGTGTTAACTTGCAAGGTTCATCATTAAAGAAACATCATTACTATTAATTCGCTTTATTACGTGTATACATTAAATTCGATTCTTATCGTTATCAACTTTTAGAGTAGTTTAGGGGTTTTATCAAGATAACCATTACATTTAAACAAGGGGAGCTTTTTTTTGTATTCTTAAAATCTAAATTATCCATGCATTTATAGATATCAGTATTGTCAGATACCGTAAATAGCATTCGTTTAACAAGAGGCCCATGAGGGCCTATGCTCTACTGGCATTGATCTGGCTTGTTTCAAAAGGAACCAATGTCATCAATTTTCAATTACCATCTAAGTTTGCTGAAGATCAGATAGTAAATGGAAGCTCTATTGTGTTCACAAGCTGTATTAAAGAAATTTTGACCATTTCAAGGGCCATAATCCAGCCATGCATGGGTAGATCTGGGCGTTTTTTATAAATGAACCAAACTCTCGTGGATATCTAACTACTGTATAAGTTTGATTGAGATACAATAAAAAATAAGGACTGTATCAAAAAAATAATCATGTTAACAAGCCCTATTATAGCAATTTTTGACAATTTCAAGGGCCATAATTCAGTCATAAACCAAGTTGTCATGGATATCTAACTACTTAATAAAATACAATAAAAAATAAACACTGTAATGTGTTAACAAGCTCTATTATAGCCATTTTGACAAATTCAAGGGCCATATTTCCAGTAATGCATTGGCGGATCTGGCTAGTTTTCGCAAGGATCCGAGCTCTTATGGATATCTAACTACTGTATAAGTTTGGTTGAGATACAATGGAAAAAAAGACTGTATCCTGTTAACAAAATCTATTATAGCCATTTTGACAATTTCAAGGGCCATATTTCCAGTAATGCATTGGCGGATCTGGCTGGTTTTCAAAAGGAACAGAGCTCTCATGGAAATCTAACTACTGTATAAGTTTGGTTGAGATACAATAAAAAGAAAAAGACTGTATCTTGTTAACAAAATCTTTTATAGCAATTTTGACCATTTCAAGGGCCATAATCCAGTCATGCATGGGCGGATCTGGCTGGTTTTCAAAAGGAACCGAGCTCTCATGGAAATCTAACTACTGTATAAGTTTGGTTGCGAAGACTGTATCGTGTTAACAAGAAATTGTTTATGGACGGACGCACGCACGCACGCACGCACGCACGCACGGACGGACGACGGACAAATCGCCACGACATAAGCCCTTCTAGAGCTAAAAATGAAAAAAGACCGAGTCCCGGTAGCTCACTTGATACCGACGGGCGCTGTCAACTCAAATTGCGTCTTCTACAGAGTTAACAAGATTTTCCTTCAATTTGGCCTAGTGACCTAGTTTCTGACCAATATGACCAATATTCAAACTTGACCTATATATCTTTAAGACAAACATTCTGACAAAGTTTCAAACTTCTGAAGCAAATAATGCGGCCTATAGAGTGTTAACAAGATTTTCCTTCAATTTGACTAAGTGACCTACTTTTTGACCCAACATGACCCTTGTTCGAACTTGACTTACATATCATCAAGACAAACATTCTGATAAAGTTTCATCATGCTCAACTAAATAATACAGTAACCAGAGTGTTAACAAGATTTCCCTTCAATTTGGCCTAGTGACCTCGTTTTTAACCCGGCATGACCCATATTCAAAGTTGGCCTAAATATTATTTGAATAAACACTCTGACCACATTTCAAGCTGCTGTAGTAAAAAAAGTGGCTTCTATAGAGTTAACAAGGTTTTCCTTCAACTTTGCCTAGTGACCTAGATTCTGACCCAATATGACCCATATTCAAACTTGACCTAGATATCTTTAAAACAAACATTCTGACAAAACTTTAAACTTCTGAAGCAAAGAATGCGGCCTCTAGAGTGTTAACAAGATTTTCCTTCAATTTGACCTAGTGACCTACTTTTTGACCCAACATGACCTATGTTCAAACTTGACCTACATATCATGAAGACAAACATTCTGATAAAGTTTCAACATGCTCAAGCTGAAAACTTTGCTTCTAGTGTTAACAAGATAACCCTTCAATTTAGCCTAGTGACCTAGTTTTTGACCTCATATGGCCCAGTTTCAAACTTGTCCAAGATTTGATAGAGATGAATGTTCTGATAAACTTTCATGAAGATCAGATGCAAAATGTAGCCTGTAGAGTGTTAACAAGCTCAAATGTTGACGACGCACGACGGCCGACGCATGACGCACGACGGACGACGCATGACGCACGACGTCCGCATGAGAGAGTACTTGTGGGGTGCGTGTTTTTCCTGAAGCCCAACCACCACCCTTATAAAGACACTAAGATAAATAGTGTTTTTTTATTTTTTATAACAGGTATCTCATTTGCATATTGATGTTATTCATTCCGTAAAAGGGGGTTAATTACGGAATGAATTGCATACTTGTGGGGTGCACCCCACAAGTAAACATCAAAGGAAATAACCCCACAAGTACACTCCCATGAGTTCGTCCGCACGACAAAATGTGATCACAATAGCTCACCTTGCACTTCGTGCATAGGTGAGCTAAAAATGGAAATAAACCAAATTACACGCCAAATAAATACTTACTTGTGCAGGAAATATTAATCCATAGAAAACGTTTAATACAACAATGACAGGAATGGCGGCAAACATTGATGACCGAACTGATGACATCACATAACGTCACGTGGAATCATATGCCTATGGCTCAGTGTGGAACAAACGCAGGTGTACCATATCCATGTGCTTTAAAAATACTGTATTAAATCCGTCATAAAATACAAACGACACTTGTAAACACTATCCCTTAGATCTATATATATAATCTGCAATTTTCACTTTTACAAATGATGTCATTCAAAATTGATGATAAAGGGGTTAAATATTGGACACTATACATCCATTTTACATTGAATAACACGTGTAGTCAACAAGCAATTTAACGCAGTATAATAAACAACATAAATCCACATCAAAAACAGAGAAAATCGGTAACAGACGATAATTTGTACGTGTTAATTCGTCTGTTGTAAATAGAAAACTGAAATTAACCAGTCGATTTACATACGTAAAATTACTACGCGCTCGATACTACGTTTTACTATTTGAGCTTGTCCATAGAAAAAGGTACAAGCAAGTGTGTTGTAAATAGTGTTGGCTCAGATCAGATCCGCCGGCGCATCTGTTCCGTTTTACTTAGATCTTCGCACACCAGCAGAAACCTCTATATAACCTGTATAGGTTATTTGCAAAAACGGTAGAGCGTGGTCAGATTGCGGAGATTCACAGGCCGATCTGGTTGTGCACTGTTCGCACGAAGCACGAAGTGCGCAATATGAGCTATGCGTAGTCCGTCGGCAACAATTACCTTGATAGCACTCTATAGGCAACGTTTTGCATTTAATCGTCATGCAAGTTTATCAGAACATACATCTCTATAAAATCTTGGCCAAGTTCGAAACTGATTCATGTGCTGTGAAAAAATAGGTCACAACGTCAAATTGAAGAAACATCTTGTTAACACTGGTAGCCATATTTCTATCTTGAACACGTTGAAATGTTTGTCTTGGTTATATATAGGCTAAATTTGAAAAAAAGGTCATGTTCGGATAACAAATAGATCAATAGGCCGAATTAGAGAACAATCTTGTTAACACTCTAGATACCGCAGTGTTGGCTTCAGCAGCTTGGAGTTTTGACAGAATAATTAACTTAAAATTATTTCTAGGCCAAGTTTGAATAGCATGATAGGGGTCATGTCGAATCAAATTTAAGTAGAATATTGTTAATACTCTGGAAGCCGTATTTTTAACGTGCGCAAATTGAGACTTTGTCAGAATGTTTGTCTTGATGATATCTAGTATATTGTTGAATATAGGTCATATTAGGTCAGAAACTATTTCAAATTTGAGAACAATCTTGTAAACACTGTAGAGACCACATATCTGCAGATATCTTTTCTTAATAATATCTAGGCTATGTTCGATTAATATATCTAGGTCAATAGGCCAAATTGAAGGACACTTTTATTAAAACTCTTGAAGCAACATTTTAAACTTAATCATGTTGAAACGTGAGCAAGTTGAGCATTTATCAGAATGATTGTATTGGTAATACGTTTGCATATGGGTCATGTTTGGTTAAAAACAAGGTCACTAGGACAAATATTGAGAACAATCTTGTCAACAATAAAGAGACCGCATGTTTGACTTGGCCAAGTTCGATATGGCTGATATTGTGCTTAAAACAAGGTCACTTGGTTAAAAATAAAATTGGGGGGATGACAGCTCTAGAGGCTGCATTTCTTACTCAAGAACAATGAGGCTTTGTCAAAATGTTGCTCTTGATGATAGCTAGATTAAACTTAAGAAACGTCTTGTGGACACTCTAGTATTATGTCACCTGACCTCAAAATGAGTAAATGTGCTTGAATATGTTGTTCGCTTTAAAAATCGCATTGCATAAATCAGGTGAGTGATCCATCCCCATCATGGTCGTCTTGCTTGTGTGAAATCCGGGATTATGGTATCGGCTTCGCATGAGTTAATTGCACTGTATTTCTGATACATGGATAAGATGTCTTTATGATACACTGATGTAATATCGTTATGATACACAGATGAGATGGCTAGTGATCCTGATTAAAATGTTCCCAAAAAGACGTGAAATTGTGTGAGTTTGACGTAAAAGTTAAATCAATTATATTAAAATCCCAAAGAAATATATATCAATGCACGTGCACATGTTTAAAAAAAAAGGAAGAAGCTGCAGATGAAGCCACACTAACAAGTATACACGCACGCAGGTTTAAAGCGTGTTTAAAACAACATGTGTGTTAAAATTACCATACTGTACCATTTAGTTGTTGCGTGATGGAGTTCAGTTTATCACCAACACATAAATTATCATTCAGGTCACGTGTCTTCCAGTACTCATCCATCATCTTACGTGACGTATTTAAAATGATAATTTAACAAGAACCGCACCAGGTCAAAAAGCGGTCTCGTTGAATCAGCGTGTAGTGCAGACTCAGATGAGCATGTGCACAGCCTCGCCTCAGTGTTCAATATCCACCTACAGTAAGAATAGCTATTGATATAGCTTCTGACGAAAAGGTAGAATAAACCCCATTAATGTTAAAACAACGATACAACATGATTCATTTTGGTTTGACGCGGCGCATTTTAAATATTCAGTCTAAATCATTAGCGAGTTACAGGGTACATTTACTCACGCTAGTTCACTAGAAACTGTTGATTTGCCCTGTATACTGGCCGACCAATATGTGTCCAGATTCCGCAAATCATTACCTCTTTCCTATTTTCGGACGCATTTTGATGAATTTGAAAGCAGACGAGTTTTTCCTCGTGCCACACAACCTTTTCAAAAGTCGTTTGATTTTCAGCTGTAATAAATAATAATACTTTAATTTATGGCGATTTCCAATCTTTTTTCTAAATGTTTTTAAAGTCGTCTGCTGCAGATTCGTTGAATGTGGGAAAGAGTTAAACTATTGGCGTTAGGCGAAAATTAGTTTTGTTGTACATGCAATTAGTGAATACTGATTCAAGCATTAACACACACGTACGGTCTCAACAGAGTTCTATGTCCGTTCATTGTATTTAAATGTACTGTAGTCACAGGACCCACAAATGTACCATCATTTAGAATCACGGAACTGAAAATAGCCTTGAAACTATATCATTCTCGAACTTCGCCAATCATAAGCCGCCGAAACTATGAAACGTTCTAGATCTGTGCTAAAAAATAAAATCTATGATCCAACTAGGGCTTCTGATTGGTCAGTTATAGGACGAATTTGCTTTACGATATACGAGTAAAGAGTAAACTTTAATAGTTCTGGAGTCTGCAGCTGCTGAAGTCTTATATTCGGAGTTTTATAATTTCACACCAAGGTTTCATTCTTAATGGGATACAAAGCGAATATGTATACGTTATTATCATGCAGCGACTAGATTGATAAAACGCTAGACTTGGTATGCCAATGTATTAATCCAGGTTGAAAATGAATTGCCTGTAGTACATACATAGTTATATCTAAGGAGACTTTTTACCTGTTTAGTTCATCGGTTTCATTTGAAAAATCGAGTTAAAAAACTTCGCTATTCGTTTTGCCTTGACAAAAACTAAGATAAAAGGAAACGTGTAGAGGGATTTTCAGAAACAGACATACATAAAGACAGACATACATATAGACAGACAGACAGACTTCTCTCTCATTATATTGGTTGATATACCTTATCTAGTGTTGTGACATTTGATTCTAAGTGGCATATTTTTGTAGTCTGGATTACGTAAATCGTAGTCACTCCCTTTAATATTTGTATTGTCAAGGATATAAGTGTAGTGTCTTTAACTCTTTCCCACATATAGACGCTTTCTGACGCATTTACAGCAGACGACGTTTGAAAACAATGTGACAAAAGAAGAAATTGCTTAAAACGACAATGCTTTCAACATTTTTTCAGTAACTTTACCTTCATTTATGGAGATTTTCATGTTTTCAAAGTCGTCTGCTGCAGATGTGTTGTATGTTAGAAAAGGTTAGCGTGTTTAACTACCTGCTGAACCACTGTCACATGTATTACATCGCAAAAGGGATGTACAAGGCAACATATTAAACAAGTCAAATGTGACCAGGCGACCCAACTATGAATAAAAGGAACAAGACTGTGTTGATTGAACGTGACATTTTATTAAGAAAAATGCCAATGACAGCATATCTGTTTTCTCGCGTAATATATAGGCAGGCAATTGAGGATAGTAATGTGCACACAGACACCACAAAAATACCAAAGGAGGCAAGATAATCCATATCCTTTCTAGAGAAAAGAGCGTTTTGTTATGTCAGTCTAGTGTAGGAAACAAAGGCGCTTTATGTGCAAATGTTTAACCCTTTCTCACATACAGCAAATCTGCAGCAGACGACTAGAAAATGTCTACTAAAAAATATGGAAAATCTCTATCATTGTAAGTATACAAGTTGAAAACATTGTGGCAAAAGGAGGAATTGCTCATTTTGTCACGATGTTTTAAAAGGTCGTCAGCTGCAGATGCGTCAACGTGCGTCTATAGGTAAGTAAGGGATAACAGGCTACAGGCCTGCATGTATCGAATCGACAGCCAGCGCAGAACCCTGCGAACTCTGAAGACATTTTTGCAAAAATATAATTTCCCAAATATTACCTAACCTCTGGGACACGATGCACGGTACATTTAGCCCTTACTGCAAACAGATAGCCTGGTTCTTGAACGTGCCCGGTGTATAGCACCGATACAAAGTTTCCTGGTACCTTCAACCTAACCCTAACCATAGGCATTTTTAACTCAAATTATATCAAAATTAATTAAATCACATTAATTGTCTATGCAAAGTGTTAAATTACATTGGATAATGCACTATATAAGCAGTAGGGAGGGGTTGGGGGTAAGTTTAAGCAATATCAAGCAAAGATTTAGAAACAAACAATAGATTATGCCATATATAAGCAGTGGGGAGGATTTGGGGGTAAATTTAACAATATTAAGTAATAATTTGGGGGAAAACAATAGGTCATTGAAACAATTTATCAATTGAAATCAATTTCAAAGTTGAATTTAGACTGTCAAACGACTAAAGCATATAAACATTTAAGTAACCATACCGATTGCGGTTTTCATCAAACTTTGGAAGAGGGTAAGTTTTTAGATTTTGTCGACAAATTAAATACAACTTGAATGTGGTTTAACGCCATTTTCTACGAAACATTGTTATCACGGTGGAAAATATGTTTGTGGATGTCATTTGCCGTTTTTTCCTAGAACCCTTATTTGGTGTGGAGTTAATACGTCGCTTTGGCAATCTGTCAATTGCTGGCAATTCTTCTAAACTATCGAAGTGTGCATCTTGCCCAAAATAATACTCCACTTCTCAAGATTTGTGTTTGACAAGATAGTCACTTTTCAGAAAGTCTGGCATAATTGCGCTTTGGTTTCCTGCAGTTCCTATATAATCGATTTGGAGCTGAAATCGGTGGGGCCAGTTGTGTTATAGCAGTTTCCGGTGGAAGCCATCTGTGGGGATCATTTGTGATGAAGCCGCCCTTTTGTAATTGACATTGAGATTTTCCTATTGTCAACGCACGTACATGATCATATGACATATTCATCCCACGAGGTTTTTTTTGTGACAAAACACAGTTTTGTAGAATGTCTTAAAGTATGGCTCGCTCACTTCTATCTTTTGGCCTACTTTAAATAGATTTTTTTCGAAATTTTGGATCTTCTTTTACCAGATTGAGGACAGTTTCATAAGAAATGTGCTGACATTTCGGAAAAAAGTCGTTTCCTCCTAGACATAGTATAGCGCAACTGTTACACCAACCTCTTCACCGGGATATCTGTCCTCGAAGACATTTATGATAGAGGTAATATTATAAATATCCAATTTCGCCCTTGGTTTTTGTAGAACAAAAACAGGATTCCTGAACTTGCCACTTTCAATTCTTGACCACAGTCTGCTGATGGTAAATATATGCATATAGACAGCATGTCTCTGGATGTTATCATGCTGACAAAGGCATCGCCTTCCTTTGCTTCATTCTTGAAATGCATCATCTACTGACATTTCAGCTTCTTGATTGATATTGCGGCTTGTGAACGCAACTCTTCCTACGTTTCTGACTGAATCTTTTCAAAACTTGGTCAATATCATTACTATAATAGGTAGATGTGCATGAAGGGGGGATTTTCCGGTTCAGCGATTTTTGCAATAGTTATGCCTTTCGAAACTTGTTCTCTATAGCATATTCACTTGAGAACGCAACTCAAGTTTCCAAACAGGTAGAAGTGCATAACGCAGGGATTATCCGGTAGAGTGATTTTTGCAAGAGTTATGCTTAGAAGGAAAAAAGGATACATATCGACACTGCCATTTGACCTACTTTCATATCGGAAGCATGTAAAGGGTTCTATCTCTGTTTATATATATCCTATTGCCTTCCTGACTGAAATAATTTGTTGAATGGGACATTAAGCTCCAACAATCCAATCCAATACTTGTTTGCTATTTCTTTTCCATTAAATGATTGTTTTACCACAATGGTAGTTTTGTGATTTTTTTTCATGAAATTACCATTTTTTGGTTCGGCCATTTTGATAGAGATTCCAATGGTAGTTTTGTGATACATGTTAAAAGTAATAATTAAAAGGACCAATCTTGATCTTTATATTTTGTGGCGGCGTATATTGTGGCAGCACTGGCACTCTTGTTCATTAATGTTTTCAATTTAAGGCAGTTTGTGTAAATGGAAAAATACTAAGGATCAAAATAATAAGTATGTAAAGCTAAAGCAGATATAAAAAAGATTTAAAAGAATGCATTTTTTTTTCTGAATTGACAACGTATAGTTTTATAAAATTAGTAAAAATTATTTATTATTTCTAATAGTAAATGTGAATGGCTGTACCGTATTATATTTCAATAAATGAGAAAAACAAACTTATAAAGAAGCCCATGTTGTTAATTAAAATATCCAGACTATGTGGCATTTGAAGTACTGAACACAATAAATGTAACTTTCTATCAACTTAAAATAAATAAGTTCTATAACAATAACAATAACATAATACATTGTAATTGGCATTAATAATGATTTCCATGCACAGTGATACAACAAAACCATTCACAGACACAGAACTGAAAATATAAGAACATGTGAATAGCAAGTAACACGTGTGCAGGCAGGAAACAGACCAAGTCGTTTTATTGGGGCTATCAATTACTGTGGTCAAGATTGTACCATAATGGCAGCACACTTCTAATTAGCTACATGCTGTGATAATGTTTTCAGTTCTTGATCAGAAGTGAGCAGATTTCTGCCCCTGTACTGTTAACATGTCCATTATTAAGAAAAAGATTGACAACATTGTGGCAACATGAGAAGAAACTCATACTGACATACCTACAGACATACATACCCATACATACATATAAACAAACATACATACAGACAGATACATATGCATACACACTCCTGCGCACAGGGTACAGAGCCCTGAAAATTCAGCTTTCTAGCTGTGAAGGGCAGCTATGTTGGTAATATGATACCCCTGATAATCTTTAGCAGTGTACGGGCAATGATTTTTCAGGGAACTGAGGCAGACGACAATGTATCACAACACAGTGTTTAACCCTTTTCCTCATGCAACAATTCTGCAGCAAACGACTTTAAACATATTTTGTCTATAAAAAGAAAATCTCTATAATTGAAAGGATAACCTATGACTAAAAGTGGAAAACATTGTGGCAAAAGGAGAAATTGCTCGTTTTGAGCAATTTCCTCCTTTGATACTATGTTTTCAAAAAGCTGTCTGCTGCAGAGGCGTCAGAAAGCGTCTATATGAGGGAAAGGGTTAATGTCATAAACAAATAAAACATTACATGTAAATGGCAAATTTCTGAATTATATAAACTATTCATATAAAAGAATAGTCATAACAGAAATTATAAAGTTTAGAATAGTCATATATATTTCTTTATTTCCTCCATAAATTGAAGATTTACAAAAGCACATGTGTATACAAGAAATTCACAATTCAATGGTAATGAGAATAATATTAACATTCATACACCCACATACACGCACGTACAACCACATTTTCGCACATAAACCTCACACATAATCAATAACTGTCAACAATGAACATTATTTACATATAATACGTCCCATGGCTAATCCAACTACCAAAATAGTAATTGCAGCGGTTAAATAGAGATAAAACTCACATTAGCCGCTGCATACTTAAAGCGAAAGCGAAAATAAAGTTGAATAACCCATGGAACGTGTCAGTGCTTTGAAGAGCAAAATTCATATTTAATTACAAGTATAAAGTTTCCGCGCAACTTTTTATTATTTTTACATATAACACGTCCCATGGCTAATCCAACTACCAAAATGGTAATTGCAGCGGTTAAATAGAGATTAAAGCTCACATTAGCCGCTGCATACTTAAAGCGAAAGCGAAAATATAGTGGAATAATTTATGGAACGTGTCAGTGCTATGGGAAACAAAATTCATATTGTATTACAAGTATAAAGTTTCCACGCATGATGGACAAATCTGAAGCATAGCTTTACGAAAACATCGTATCGATCTCCAAGAACAGAGTACAGCGGAAAACAAGGGGTGCCGAGCAGAATACTCACATAATTATAACCATCAAAGTTAAACAATATACGTGGGATATCATGACCAAAATGTCCCGTAATTATACTTCTAAATTTTAATCTAGCTGTGTTAACAACCTGACAGTCCAATATTACGTGAAACGTAAGATTTGACTGTAAGTTTGACCTTCTGCATTTCAAACATTCCGTCTTATAGTACATAAGATCAGCGACTAGCTGAGCTACAGATGAACAGTATTTAAGCATGCTTGGATATTTCAATGCGAAATTCCATATGTCAGACGAGTAAAAACAAGGTTGGTCTACTTCAGCAGTATTTCTTTCCCACTCATAAACATAATAATTGTTAAATTCAGCTTTTTCCACGATGACTTACTAGGAAAGATCCCACTTTTTATTACGCATCAACAATGTACCCTAGATTGTATTTGTGCAAAATTATAAAAATGTCAACAATGAATCCAATTGGCGATACACCTGACATATAAGAACATAGCCGAATCAAAAACATGGTTTTAGCCGCTGAGTCATTAACCAGTGTACAAAACTGCCCAAATAGGTTTAGTTTCCTCTTTTCTATTTCAGATTCGATTGGCAGACATGACATGAGACCCAGGACAACGTTTGTCCTGGATCTCATGTGCATGCCCTAAATATGTTTCAAACATAGGCGGTGCGAACGCTCTAATAACATCATATCGTTGTTTGAAAAGGGAATCAATTCAGTCCCAAAAAGTGCCTTTGGAAGAATAACTGCGTTATATATCTTCTTACTTGTGATCGGGTTAAATCCATTGGCATTTAACCCATCTTTACAGATGCCGAAAAAAGTTCGACGTAACTTTTTGGAGGAATTTTGTACTATGGACTTTGAATCACAATATTTATTGCTTAATATCCCTAAATGAACAATTTCTGCGGTTTCATTGATAACATAATTTCCCATGTACCAGGTTCTGTTGCTTTTTCTAAATGCATTTTTTGACTCGTTAAATACTACAACCGCACACTTATCGGAATTATACTGGTACCTCTATCTGCATGAATACGAATAACAAATACTGATCATGGATTGTAATGCCTTTGGCGACAAAGAAAGAAGAGTCATATCGTCTGCAAAAGAAGGTGAGCAAAAGTCATAATTGCTTATCTTAAGCCCTAAATTACTTTTTGACAAAATATCTATTAAACCATTGATGTAGCACATATACAAAAATGGGGACCAGACCCACCCTGTCGTGTTCCGTGTAAAACAAGGAACCAGTCTGAGTAGTGACCAGCGTGTAAAACTCGGCTATACATTTCTATGTGCATGGCAATAACAGTTTTAAGTAAAGTAATGTTAACATCTAATTGATGTAACTTATATATCAGCCCATCATGCCAAACTCTGTCAAAAGCTTGACGAGCATCCAGAAAACATGTGTATAGTTTACTATTCTTTTCCTGACAAAACTGAATGCTCTCTTTAACTATTAGTGACGTCATCATACTGCCCATTTTTCTCTGAAACCCACCTTGTAATGGATGGAGAGGCTTAGAAATACAGTTTTGCAATCTTTTTAACATGATCCTTTCATAAAGTTTTAAGATCGAAGAAGATAATGTAATGGCACGATAGTTTTTAGGTACATCTTTGCGCTTTCCATTACCTTTGTGCAATGTAATGATTGTACCGTATTTTAAACTTACAGGTATATAGGAGAACCAATACATTAAATTAATCAACAGCGTTAAGTAGTGATGTAACATTGTACCACCGAAAATAATGTGTTCATTATAAACGTTGTCTGGACCACATATTTTACCTTTTTGCAACACTTTAATCGCTTCCAAAACCTCATTTAACGAAATATCATCCTTTGTATTAATTAAAGGGTTACCCATACCTTTTAAATTCGAGGCTATGTTGGACACTCTATGGTCATGCTCACTGTCATATGAATCACATTCAGTGTCTGAGTAAAGTGAAGTAAAATAATCCCCCCATGCAACAGCAATTTGTTTGGAGTCCCTTAATACTGAATCATTAAATTTCATTTCATTACAGACCGACGAAGATTTTACATTGCGTTTAGAGTTAAATAGCCGCCAAAATGTAGCGCTGTCTACATTGCATGCATTATCAATGTCTTCGTTTGTCTTATTTAAATACTGAAAGGAACGTAATCGATTCCAATTACGAAATTCACGTTTGACTGATTTGTATGCAACATAATATTCGAACGTATGACCTCTCGGCCTACCTTCATCAATCTATGCCTTTCTTTTACATCTCATGATATAATGGAATTGCTTTAACTCGTTAGACCAATATAGCTTAAGGTATGGTCTAAATTGAGACACAGGAAAACAAATATCCGAGCTTAACTTAATATTTGTGAATATACAGTTATACAACGGGTCAATATAACCGTTCACACAGTTGGTTGGTAAAGACGCAGTACTGTCTTTTAAGTGAGTGTGTAAGTAAGAGGCATATGCATCTAAGTGAGTCTGGCATAGTTTATTCCATTTAATCGGTGAAAACGTATGCATTTGGTCTAACTTGCTTATGTTATCCACAGCTAAAGTAAACGTGATCGGACGGTGCGATGACACATTAAGGAAGTTGTCATCAACGATAATACACTTTTGCACTATGTCAACGCATTCGATGGGGACCATGACATGGTCAACAAGAGACCTATATTTTCCATCGTAAGAAACATACGTAGCATCTACACCAGAGCATAAGTCGCTAGTCGTCAGTACAAACAGATTAAAGTCTGAAACTAAGTGTTCTAGGGTACGACCTCTACCATCTAAATTCTTTATAAAGGAGTGTCCATTCAAATGTGCGTTAAAGTCGCCCATGGGGATAACCTTTCCGTGATCAGCATACAAGCTAAGAACATTCCAAAGTGCGTCGAGGCATGCACGAAATTTCTCAATACCATGATTGCTACAAGGTAAATATACCTGTATTACATAAAAGAAAGAGCTGTCAGATAACTGTACTTGTACACCAATAATCCGATCTGACTCGATAGATAATGGGGGTAATTACATGATTGAGTTGTTTTCTCCAAAGTAGCATGACTCCACCTTTACCAGTTCTTGTCCCACTAGAAATAGGCAAGTCGAAATCGCTCACTGCTATACCATTATAAGAAGGGTGTATACTGTTTATGAAGTGATGATCGGACTTAAATAGCCAGTGTTCCGATATGCCGCAAATATCAATTGAATTCTGATCCAACAGGTTGCTGAGGTAAACAGTACTCGACATCAAACCGGTTACATTCCACGTACATAAATTTAACATAGACATATTACAACGAAGTAGGAAAACGACCACGTTGTATGGCAAAATATATACATTCTTCTGAATACCGATAACAGTTTTCATCTATAGATAAATAAGAACATAATCCACTACAGGTTGTAGCACAGTAGATATACTCCCCTTTAAGCAGACGAATTTTAACTAGACTGGACACATAACTCAGTGTCGCGAATTTTGTGCTGTTAAACTTATATCGAACAAAGTGTTTCAAACATATCGCCAGTGGCCAGTCCAGAAATGAATTAGTGAATGATAGACTTGTTTGTGTACATATTTTGAACTTGTTATATTTACATAATGACTGACTAATTATTGATATATATATATATATATATATATGGAATATGCATTAAGGAGACCATGCGTATCTAAAAATAGGCATTAAGGAGACCGGTGGATTAAGGAGACCAAACCCGGTCTCCTTAATATTTTACAAGGACAAAAATCAAACAACAGATAAATTTCACATTTCAAAATTACTTTCAATGTGAAGTACATTAACGATTTTCTAAGTTACTAACATTAAATTTCTACATCACATACTATTGTGATAAAAAAAATGACTTTATAAAATGAGTACTGTATATTTCAATAGGTATAAAAATAGGCATTAAGGAGACCACCTTAAATTGGATTTATTTCATAAAAATGACTATATATAACTACTTTTGTAACATTATCAACTTAATTTATTTCATTTGAATAAATCCTGATAAATTCATTCTTTTTTGTCGATAAATAAAGAATTCGCATATTTTCACTCTATGCCAAACCGAGAACGTAGATCTTCATTTCTGACGCAACGTCTAGAATTCGAATTTGAAATAACGGTGGTTTTATACTTGTCCAAGATGGCGGCCGTTTCAACGTAAAGCTTAAAAGGTATGGACCGACTTTTATTTATTATATATTATTAATATATTATTTTAGCACACATTAAACGAATATTCATGTGATGAATTTCCTAATCATCCAAACATAATTGAATTTAGAGCAATTTAAAGTGCATTCAACTGCCACTATTCTAATTGAAAATGCAGTCATTCCATGATTCGGAAATCTTGATAATTTAGACTTTCGCTTGCTCGTTTCATCATCTGTTATTTATATGGCAGGCATATGCTGGATAATAATAAATGAAAAAAACCATATGCGACTTCTTTCTTTGAAGGACTATCAAACAAGCCTGCTTCTTTCAATAGTCTTGACTTTAAACATGGTAATGGCTGCCCTCCTTGACGCTTAGCATTACAAATGATTATATTTAGGTCTCTGGATAAATGTACAAGATGTACTGGTACCTAACCCAGGCAACTCCGTGATATTTAACTGGAAATTTGTTGAAAGCAGCATAAACACAAAATCTAGTCCAAATAATTTAGACTTTGGCTTGCTCATTTTATCATCTGTCATTTATTTGGCAACCTTATTCTGCAGAATATAAACAAAATGAGCGCATATAATGTGATGTCTTTTAATGTAGGACTAAAAACAATCAAGTCTTCAATAGGCGAGTATGTTGTGGTTCAAATATAACTTACATCGTCTGCAATCTGGCAGCAAAATTATGATCAAAATTATTTTTCTATAAAAACATGAGCCAGAAGAATAAACATTATGAAGAAAGTCAATGCTGCAACACAATATTGGGCAAAAACAGATATTTAGACATAAACTTGCAATTATTTTGATACATGTATTCATGCAATGATATTTTGTGTATAAACAGTTCTACAAATATCGTGTTATCACAAATACTTGTTTCAAAATTAACATTTGATTGTCTGATTCCTTTGAAAGATTAACTATTCACTTTTCCCCCATTTCTTCACTGAGACAGTCACATGATCATGTGTGACGTATTATTCATTGCATTTATTTTTAGCTAGGATATAAGCGACCTGGCCCAAATTGAAAAAAAGCACATTTCATAGGAAAATGGCGACTACACTTTTCACTGTTTTGTACAGTAGTCAACAAAATATTTGGAGAGTTTGGGAAGTGTTTATGAATCTCTGGATATTTTAAAAATCAAAGGTAAGATATTTATCTCATAGTTGATCATTTTCTTTGTTCTGGTCCTGACTTTTTTCCTGAATTTAAAGCCGAAAATGCGAATAAGAAGCACAAAGATAGATGGGAATAGGGCATGCAAAAATATTATATACAGTTGATTTTAAATGAATACGAAGTTGACTGATTCCAGTAGGCTGTAGTGACCTCGAAGCCAAGCTTGACCAGTATTTTTGCCTGCCTTTGATCAAAGTCAATGCTACAAGCGTCATCCTTCTTCCACCAGTAGACTGACAGTTTATGTGGAAAAGCAGTCAGTTATTTGGAAAGATTGGTGTGAAAAGGTTAGGAAATACATGGAGAGGTCAACTTACCCCTGTGATAACTGAAATTATTTGGCAAACGGCGTTAAATCTCAATCAGTCAATCTAAAGGTTAACCTGACCATTTACTTGGTGCTTTAGGTTCTCGTCAGCATGCCTGTATTTAAATTTACTGCCAAAATAATCATCCAGCGTCATAAGGAAGGTGCAAGCCTTTTACACTGCAACAAGACTGCAGGGACTGAACTTCTCAAGCTTCAAATTGTTCATCTGGAGAAGGTGTTTGACAGTGAGCATGTTCTATTCAGTTTCCAAAGACTCGCATGTTTATATTTACCAATAATAAAATCACCTAAATTCTATTGATGGGCAATCAATACCAGTTTTACCAATGGATTATCTGTTACAATCGCTTTGCCTCAACGATTTGACATCGGTTATATAATCAGTTCAGACATACAGTAACAGTATTGTATTTAACAAAACTCAATGCTTTCAAGGCTCTATAAATTTATGTTAATGATGTTTGACAAAAATCTACTTGTGTTGTGAAATGTCTTGTTTACACTAAGTCTTGGTTGCAGTACGTGCTGTTTGAAACAGGAAGTCCTAGCTGTGTTTGAATTTCTGTCCTGTTCATAATTTTGTCTGTTAAAAACATTGCAGCAAAAGAAGCAAACGAACCCTTACAAAAAGAAGAGATTGCTCCTTTATCAATAATATAATTCTTTCAGTTTTCAGTTTCTACCTAACACTTTTAACCCTTTCCCACATAATGACTAATCCGCAGCAGACGGCTTAGAAAACATCATTCTGGTTAAGAATATGGTAAACCTGAGGCTATGATAATTTAAAAGAGTTGAAAATAATGTGGCAAAAGGATAAATTGCTCATTATGAGCAATTCCTCTTTTTGCCACAATGTTTTCAAAATCATCTGCTGCAGTCGCATCAGAAAGTGTCTAGATGTCGTAAAGGGGTCAAATAAAATAAATAAGTTGCTAGATTCTTTTATTTGGGCTCAGTGTCCAATCAAGGATTGGAAAACAAGGGGGGAATTATATTTGGAAATTGATTTTATTAACAAATTGAAGCATCTTTTCTTCTTTGTCTTTGTAAAAAAAATCCCCCTTCCATATACATTTAGAGGGGAATATTCAAAACAGTGTGTGAGAATAAGCACAATCCCCCTCCTTATATCTCAAATAGATTGCTTGGTCTTCTGTCATTAATCATGTGCATTTACCACATTATAAAATTAAAACCTTTTTCCACAATTACAACAAAAATTGCAGCTAAAAAAATATGGACGCAAATATATGGAAAATCTCTGTAAGTGAATGATTATTTTTGAATAAAGTTGAAAATATAATGGTAAAAAGGAGAACTTATTGACGGTGAATATTGCTTCATTTACTTTAACGTTACAAAAGTCATTTTTATCAGCCACCAACAAAAGTCATTGAAATGGCCTGGCTACCTATCAAACTTTCTTTCAGTGCTTTCATTTGAAACACAGCTGAGCCCCGGTAGCTATGCAGGCTAGCAATGCAGGGGTTCTGAGTTTGAACCCTAGCTTGGCCAACATTCTTTCTGACATTTTACAAAAGTCAATGTGACATGCATCATTTGTCTTCAACTAATGATCTCGGTCTATATGGAAAAGCAACCTGTTGCTTCAAAAGAGTTATGGAGTTCTGATATGAGAAAGCCAAGAAACACATGTGTAGGTGAACTGGCCATGTTGATATGACTGAAAAATTGTTGATAACAACATTAAACCCCAAAATCATTTCCAACCCCAGTAAGTTATGTTATAAACACAATGTTAAATTTATTAACAAATATATGAGTCAATTTAAAAAGAAAATTAGGGAAAATTTAAATATTTTTTTTTCAATGTTGGTATTTCTATTGAATATTTAAAGCTGAAAACATTGTGGCAAAAGGAGAAATTTTTCATTTTCAAAAGTCGTTTGCTGCAGAGGCCTCTGCATGAGGGAAAGGGTTAAGGGTTAATTATCATACATCTATTGTTTTTAGCATATATCTTTTGTAACCAAGACAGTTCTAAGTCAGTAACATTGTATTATGAGCTTTCATTATTATTTGTATAATGTTTCTTTCTAGATAATGAAATTTATGCCAGATGAAGGGCTGAGTTTTTTACAAAGCTGGTTTTGAACAAAAATGGCCTTATTGACAAAATAGTTTCAACTTGGTGTCTTGAAGTGACAGAACCTGATGAGAATAGGACATTGCATTTGGTGAGCAATTGATAAAATCATTTACTTTTTTCAGCATTGCTGGTGCTTAGGGGAATTTAAGTGTGTTTTTTTGCCATTTCAACATTATTTCAGTTATATCACTGCAAAAGTTCTCTTATTCATGATCCCTGGGTAAATAAACCAGGCTAGGAAATGTGCCTTGCCTAAGAGCACTCGACCATGACCGTAACGCAGTGACTGGGGGCAAGTTAAATGAAGGTTATCAAAGCAATTTATGTACCAAATTGCATTAGAGTTAATGGAATTATTAGCGAGATATAGGGCTGAGTAAAAACTCGTAAATCAGATGTTTTTTCCATTTTTAAGAAGTGTCATATCATTTGAATGCACTATTATCATAGGGCAATTATATATTACTTATTTTACAGCTATAAAACATGGTAAGTATTCTGTATTCAGGATTTGCACGCTGATTTTTAGCTCCACTGGCGAGCTTATAAATGTCATGGCGAATTGTCCGTCGTGCGTGCATGCGTTAACTTTTCCTTTAAACAACTTCTCCTCCCTAACCACTTGGCCAATTTGGTTGAAACTTCATAGGAAGCATCCTCTCAATGTCCTTTCCTAAATTCCTTCAATTTTTTTTTATCCATCCAGAATTCTGGTTTCCATGGCAACCAAAAGAAAAAAATAGTGAAAACTTAAAAAATCTTCTTCTCCGAAAGTGTCGGGGCGATTTTCAAATAATTTTGTAGAAATATTCCTTGGGTGACCCTCTATTAGATTCCTTCAAGAAATGTTGATTGGTCGAAAAACATGGCTGCCAGGGGTCGGGGTTATTTTGCCTTATATGGCTATAGTGAAAACTTAAAAAATCTTCTCCTCCGAAAGTGTTTGGCCAATTTTCATTTTTTTTTGTAGAAATGTTCCTTGGGAGACCCTCTATCAGATTCCTTCAAGCCATGTTGATTGGTCGAAAAACATGGCCGCCAGAGGGCGGGGCTATTTTGCCTTATATGGCTAAAGTGAAAACTTAAAAAAATCTTCTACTCTGAAAATGTTAAGCCAATTTTCAAATAATTTTGTAGAAATGTTCCTTGGGTGACCCTCTATCAGATTCATACAAGCCAAGTTGATTAGTTGAAAAACATGGCCGCCAGGGGGCGGGGTTATTTTGCCTTATATGGCTTTAGTGAAATCTTCTCCTCCGAAAGTGTTTGGCCAATTTTCAATTTTTTTTGTAGAAATGTTCCTTGGGAGACCCTCTATCAGATTCCTTCAAGCCATGTTGATTGGTAAAAAACAATGGCCGCCAGGGGGCGGGGCTATTTTGCCTTATATGGCTTTAGTTAAAACTTAAAAAATCTTCTCCTCCGAAAGTTTCAGGCTGATTTTCAAATAATTTTGTAGAAATGTTCCTTTGGTGACCCTCTATCAGATTCATACAAGCCAAATTGATTAGTTGAAAAACATGGCCGCCAGGGGGCGGGGCGGGGCTATTTTGCCTTATATGGCTATAGTGAAAACTTAAAAAATCTTCTCCTTTAAAAGAATTTGGCCAATTGTCAAATAATGTTGTGGAAATGTTCCCTGGAAGACCCTCTATCAGATTCCTTCAAGCCATGTTGATTGGTCGAAAACTATGGCTGCCAGGGGGTGGGGTTATTTTGCCTTATATGGCTATAGTGAAAACTTAAAAAATCTTCTCCTCCGAAAGTGTTTGGCCAATTTTCAATTTTTTTTGTAGAAATGTTCCTTGGGAGACCCTCTATCAGATTCCTTCAAGCCATGTTGATTGGCCAAAAAACATGGCCGCCAGAGAGCGGGGCTATTTTGCCTTATATGGCTAAAGTGAAAATCTTCTACTCCGAAAATGTCAGGCTGATTTTCAAATAATTGTGTAGAAATGTTCCTTGGGTGACCCTCTATCAGATTCCTACAAGCCAAGTTGATTAGTCGAAAAACATGGCCGCCAGGGGGCGGGGCTATTTTGCCTTATATGGCTATAGTGAAAACTTAAAAAATCTTCTCCTTCAAAAGTGTTTGGCCAATTGTCAAATAATTTTGTGGAAATGTTCCTTGGAAGACCCTCTATCAGATTCCTTCAAGCCATGTTGATTGGTCAAAAACTATGGCCGCCAGGGGGCGGGGCTATTTTGCCTTATATGGCTTTAGTTAAAACTTAAAAAATCTTCTCCTCCGAAAGTTTCAGGCTGATTTTGAAATAATTTTGTCGAAATGTTCCAAGGGTGACCCTCTATCAGATTCCTTCAAGCCATGTTGATTGGTCAAAAACATGGCCATCAGGGGGTGGGGCTGCTTGGAGATTTAATTTTTGCCTAATGGCCGTGGAGCGATACTGGCCCTCTTGGGCCTCTTATTTTTTATCTCCAGCTATTTTCTACGATCGGTCGGCTTGGTGTGCCATGTTTTGTTCCGAATGCCTAACCATGACGTAAAAACACAAAACTACGCTTTTTTCGAAAGGAATTTTTTTTTTCTCTCTCTTGTACGCATAAGGCACTTTGTCATTAATTTATACAGCAAAATATGTTGAATAATTAAAAACCAAATGTCATCTCAGTGATGTCTCGGGCTGTAAAATAGGAAATGTACCTTAATGTCAATATATAGTCAAATGCTATTTTTAGATTTTAAAAATGATTTCAGTATCTTGTTAACAACAAAATGACTGATGCTAATAATTTGGTTAGAAAAAAAAGGCTTATTGAAAAAAACATTGATGTCAAGTTGAGTATATTTTTAGATCACCTAGAGCCAAAGGCTCAAGGTGAGCTATTCTGATCACTTTTCGTCCGGCGTCCGGCGTTAACTTTTAGCTTTAAACATCATCTCCTCCTACACCACAGGACTAATTTCATCCAAACTTCACAGGAATGTTCCTTTGGTGGCCCTCTTTCAAAATTGTTCAAAGATTTAAATTCCATTAAGAACTTTGGTTGCTGCGGCATCAGAAAGGGGGCAAAATGTCCTAACTTTAAAAGTCTTCTCCTCTGAATCTGCTTGTCAGATTCCAATATAGTTTGGTAGAAATGTTCCTTGGGTGACCCTCTACAAAGAATGTTCAAGGCATAATGTTTGCTTGAAAACATGGCAATCAGGAGGCATCAGAAAAGGGGCAAAATGACAAAATTTGGAAATTCCAATTTTTTTAAATTCCTTGTCTGATATTAAGAAAAATGAATAGGAATCTTACTTCAGTGATCCTCTTCTTAATTTGTTCAAGCCGTATTGATTGGTTAAAAAATCATAGCAACCTCGCGTCATCACAAAAGGGATAAATTAAACTTTTAGCTACAAATGACAACTCCTACCATTCCACACGACCAATTTCAACGTAACTTCACAGGAATGTTCTTTTGATGGTCCTCTTTCAAAATTGTTCAAAGACTTACATTCTGTGTAGAACTTTGGTTGCTGCGGCATCAGAAATTGAGAAAAATGCCCAAACTTTAAAAACATCTCTCTCCATAATCCATTTGTCAGATTCCAAGATAATTTGGCAGAAATGTTCTTTGAGTGACTCTACAAAAACTGTTCAAGCCATATTGATTTCGTTGACAAACAGGGCAGCAAAGCGGCATCAGGAAAGGTGCAAAATGACAAAACTTTATAATTCCATTCTTATTAAAGTTCTTGTTAGATTTCAAGATACAAATGGCTTTTACTGATGAACTATTTCTCTACCTAATTAAGTGTCCACTCCTTGCAGTTTCATTTGAACTCTTTATCAAATTTTCACAGATATTTGCATTTAAATATTTGCTGCTAATTTACTATCATTTAGGTGATCGATTTAGGGCCATCTTGGCCCTCTTGTTCATGTTCACTATTCGTTTACCATTTTTCAGAGAAGAACATGTCTTTAGACCTGTCACAGTTCATAAAAGATTATTAGATACTCAAGATATATACGTGTATGAAGTAACCTTATTCACTCAACTTATACTGCTTGTTAGATTTTCTTTCAACTCAGTCCTCATCAAATAGTTTCTGATACCTTTAAAACTATTTTCAGAATAGTATGAGCTATTCTGATTAGCTTTTCAACAGTGCTGGTAGGCCCTTATCTACGCATCCTATGGGTCAGATATCCTGACCAATTTCCAATGGCAAAAGTCTTTAAAATCATGCAGAATTCCCAATTGTGTCAAATTACATATTCTTATTGACTTTCGCTCACTTCTATTGATGATGTATCGGCATTTATCAATTTTACCATATTTCAGATGAGAATGTGCCTTTAATTCCACTGAAGTTCATTGGATGAGATTAACATGCTCAAGATAAAGGTATGAGGCAACCTTATTTGCTCAAATGTTATCTTTGCTATACCTTCTTTGCTTGCAGCCCTCAACAAATTGATAATTTTACCTTTTGATAACACCTAAGTCTCTATTTCGATACTTTGTCGCGGCGAGACTAAAATGACCCCATTCGTCCAAGAACAAAACTTAACTAATGATTAATGTTGTTTCATTGGATGTATATCCTAAACATTGTGAAAAGAGGGGCAATCACTATTTATGGTAGATAATATGATTTCTGGGTTACATGAAACACCCATATACATCAAAGATTACAAAATATGTAATTCATTGTTTTTATGTCAACTAATTTATGCAACCAAATTATTATAAAATGACGTATTTTAGTGTATAATTGTTGAAAATGTCTGTTTTGGTATTTTGGATTTTATATTGTATTTGATAGTTTGTTGTTCGTGTAATTCGCACATTTGTAAAGTGTTTAAATAATGCAAGTAGGCTAGAATATTAATCAAGTTTTTAAAAATAAAACGATGTGTGGAACCATCAAATATTTTCAGATACGACATCTACATGTAATCATTTTATTTCATGTTAATCTTAAAGAAATCGTTTTGAAAATAGTTTTTTTTTTTAGCTCACCTACAGGTGCAAAAAGTGCTCAAGGTGAGCTGTTGTGATCACATTTTGTCTGTTTTTTGTAATCAACAATTGCCTTGTTAACACTCTACAGTACAGCATTTTACATCCAATCTTCATGACAGTGTTTCAGAACATACATCACCATCAAATCTTGGCAAAGTTTGAAACTGGATCATGTGAGGTCAAAAGTTAGGTCACAAGGTCAAATTGAATATATATATAGGTCATGTCCAGTCAAAAATTAGGTCACAAGGCCAAATTGAAGAACAATCTTGTTAACAATATAGAGACTGTAGTTTTTGCTTCAGCATATTGAAATTTTGTCAGAATGTTTGTCTTCATAATATCTAGAACAAGTTTGAATATGTGTACTGTTGTGTCAAAACCTAGGTCACAAGGTCAAATTGAAGGAAAATATTTTTAACACCCTAAAATCCACATTTCTAATTTGAGCAAATTGAGACTTTGTCAGAATTATTGTCTGGAAGATATCTATGCTAATTATGCCCCCTTCGAAGAAGAGGGGTATCATTGCTTTGCACATGTCGGTCGGTCCTTCGGTAGACCAAAGTTTCCGAGTGATAACTCAACAATGCCTGGACCTATAGTCCTCAAACTTTACTTGGAGGTTGGGGATGACCAGTAGACGAACCCCATTGATTTTGAGGTCATCATTTCAAAGGTCAAGGTCTCGGTCATCGACCTTGAACTCGAAAATCTTGTCCGAGTGATAACTCAACATTGCCTTCACCCATGGCCCTCAAACTTGACATGGAGGCTGGGAGTGACCAGTAGATGACCCCTATTGATTTTCAGGTCAAAGGTCAAGGTCACAGTGACCTTGAACCTGAAAAGCTTGTCCGAGTGATAACTTGACATTGTCTGCACCCATGGTCCTTAAACTTGATATGGAGGCTTGGCCAGACCAGTAGATGACCCCTATTGATTTTTAGGTCATTGGGTCAAAGGTCAAGGTTACAGTGACCATGAACCTGAAAAGCTTGTCTGAGTCATAACTCAACATTGCCTGCATCCATGGCCCTCAAACTTGACATGGAGGCTGGGGGTGACCAGTAGATGACCCCTATGGATTTTAAAGTCATTGGGTCAAAGGTCAAGGTCACTGACCTTGAACCTGAAAAGCTTTTCCGAGTGATAACTCGACATTGCCTGCACAACATGGCCCTCATATTTGACATGGAAGATGGTGTTGACCAGTAGATGACCCCATATATTGATGTTATGGTCATTGGGTCCAAGGTCAAGGAACACAAAAAGCTTGTCTGAGTGATAACTTGACATTGGCTGCACCCATGGCCCTCAAACTTGACATGGAGGCTGAGGGTGACCAGTAGATGACCTCTATTGATTTTGAGGTCATTGGGTCAAAAATCGTCCAAATATTCCTGACAACATGGTGCTCAATGTATATATGGTGTATAATGTTTGACAAACATCTCTTGTTATGCCCCGGCATACGAAGTATGAGGGGCATATAGTTTTCCGGTCTGTTAGTCCGTCCGTCCGTCCGTCCGTCCGTTCGTCCGTCCCGCTCAGGTTAAAGTTTTTGGTCAAGTTAGATTTTAGTGAACCTGATGTCCTATCATTATGAAACTTCACACAAATGACAATCAACATATCATTGTTTAAAAAATTGTATCAATTTGAGGTTGGACCAACTGTTCGTCCGTCTGTTCGTCTGTCTGTTCGTCCATTCCATTCTCAGGTTAAAGTTTTTGGTCAAGTTAGATTTTAGTGAACCTGATGTCCTATCATTATGAAACTTCACACAAATGACAATCAACATATCATTGTTTAAAAAATTGTATCAATTTGAGGTTGGACCAACTGTTCGTCCGTCTGTTCGTCTGTCTGTTCGTCCATTCCATTATCAGGTTAAAGTTTTTGGTCAAGTTAGATTTTAGTGAACCTGATGTCCTATCATTATGAAACTTCGCACAAATGACAATCAACATATCATTGTTTAAAAAATTGTATCAATTTGAGGTTGGACCAACTGTTCGTCCGTCCGTTCGTCTGTTCGTGTGTCTGTTCGTCCATTAACAACCGGGGCATCCGTGTTCCATGGACACAATTTCTTGTTTTGAATATAAATTATCTCCAGTCAAATACTAGGTCACTAGACCACATTTGAGAAAAAATCTTTTAAACACTCTAGATAGTGCTTTTTTGCTTCAGCAGCTAGAAACTTTGTCAGAATATTTGTCCTGGTAATATCTATGCCAAGTTTTAATATGGGTAATGTAGGGTCAATAACTAGGTCACTCTGGAAGTGTATTTTAAATGTGAGCATGTTGAAATTTTGTCAAAATAATTGTCTTGATGATATCTAGGCAAAGTTTTAACATGGGTCATGTTGTTTCAAAAACAAGGTCACTATGCAAAATTGAGGGGATATCTTGTTAACTTTCTGGCATAGCCTACCTGACTGCAAAATGAGATATTTTGATTGACTATGTGATTTGCATAACTCATGTGAGCTATTAAGGATCATCATTGCCCTAATGTTTCAAATAAAGACTGAATTCATTCTAATTTTAGATAGATTGAGATCTAGAAAATAATTCACTTAGATCATTTGCTTTGCATTTCCATAATATTTAGAGATTCACGACACAAACATCAATACAAGTTCTGTGGCTGTTAAAAATGTTATTTCATTTGACTGTTGTTGACTCTGGAACGAATGTCTGTCGACAACTGTCTCAAATATACTAGTTTTCAAATGGTCTCCTTAATACAGAAAAAATGATGCGGTCTCCTTAATACATAGTCCAGGGTTATATTATATATGTACTGGTCTCCATAAACCATGTTTCATATTATAGGAATATATACACATTGGTCTCCTTATGCCTTTCCCACATATAGACACTTTCTGATGCCCATGCAGCATACTACTTTTGGAAACATTGTGGCAATAGGAGAAATTGCTCATGAATTATAATCTATTTCACCTTTCGCCACAAAGTTTTCAACTCCTCATATTTAATAATTAAACCCTTTTTCATTGAGATTTTTCATGTTTTTGCCTATATGTTTTCAAGTTAGTCTTCTTCAGATTTGTGATTTTTGAGAAAGGGTTAAAGTATGGTTTTTATTTGCTTTGCATTTCCATAATATTTGGAGAATCACGACACATACATCAGTACAAGTTCTGTGGCTGTAAAAATGTTATTTTATTTGACTTAATCTTTTGTAGTTAAATGGTCAGACAAAGATACAGAATTGTTTAGAAGACATTTCAATAAATGTAAAGAGGAATAAACAACGGCTGTTTGACAAGTAGGTACCAGGTACAACTTGAAGTCTTTTTGATATCTAATGCTTTTTTCGCTTCATAAGATACATCCAACATTTTTTGTGTGTAGCTGGGAATGTAAGGCAGAGAGACAACTCTATCTGTCAATTTGACCTTCATGCTATGCATCAATTAGTAATAACTTTGTTTTGGTTTTGATTTCAACTATTTATACGCACTGATCAGGAGAATGGTACAATACAAGGAAAATAACTCTTGTTTGCTACTTTTAGCTCACATATGCAGGAAGTGCTCAAGGTGAGCTTTTGTGATCACATTGTGTCTGTGCTTCAAGTCTCGTCAACAATTGCCTTGTTAACTCTCTAGAGGCTATATTTTACATCAAATCTTCATGAAAGTTTATCATAACATACATCTCAATCAAATCTTGACTAAGTTTGAAACTGGGTCATGATAGGTAAAAAAAAGATCAAATTGAAGGAAAATCTTATTAACACTTTAGAGACATAATTTTTTGCTCCGGCAGCTTGAAACTGTTAGAATGGTTGTCTTGATGATCTCTAAGCCAAGTTCAAAACTGTGTCATATGAGGTCAAAAACTAGGTCACAAGGTCAATTTGAAGGAAAATATTGTTGGAGGCAGCACTTTTATCTTTAGCATGTAGTTGAAACTTTGTCAGAAGATGTATCTAGGCTAAAATTAAATATAAGTCATGTCTGGTCATAAACTAGGTCAGTAGACCAAATTGAATGAAAATCTTGTTAACACTCTACAGACCGCATTCTTTGCTCCAGCAGCTTGAAACTTAGTCAGAATGTTTGTATTGATGAAAGAGCTAGGTCAAGTTTGAAATTGATGCATTGGAGGTCAAAAACTAGGTCACAAGCCAAATTGAAGGATTGTGTTTATTAATAATTTCAAAGAAAACTTTGTAAATTGTCATCAGTTATGTTACATCCTGCAGATTTTCACACTTAATTCTATATTATTATGCTGGCTAATTCCTGTGTGTGATTATCAACCTCACACGAGCATTGTAAACCTGGCAGTGGTTATAATGGTATCTGGTCTGAATGTTATTGACATATTCAATTCAAAAACCCATGGGCATTCTAAGATTAAACTGCTTTTTCAAAGTGACTTAACCTCATTAGTAAATGAAGGCATTCATATTGACAAACATCTCTTGTGTACATGCACATGCAACCGCCTGTCTGACCGTAACTACAAATACCAACACAACTGTCCAAATAGTGCTTTAAGTTCTTTGATCACATCATCAGTTTGGTGTGAAAATTACTCTGCTTAGAACTATTTGTTTCGGCGGAGCTGCCTGTGTTTTTAGCTCACCTATGCACGTAGTGCAAGGTGAGCTATTGTGATCACATTTTGTCCGGCGTCCGTCAACATTTGAGCTTGTTAACACTCTAGAGGCTACATTTTTGCATCCGATCTTCATGAAAGTTTATCAGAACATTCATCTCCATCAAATCTTGGACAAGTGCGAAACAGGGCCATGTGAGGTAAAAAACTAGGTCACTAGGTAAAATTGAAGGGAAATCTTGTTAACACTGTGGAGGCCACATTTTCAACTTGAGCATGTTGAAACTTTATCAGAATGTTTGTCTTGATGATATGTAAGTCAAGTTTGAACATGGGCTATGTCGGGTCAAAAAGTAGGTCACTAGGTCAAATTGAAGGAAAATCTTGTTAACACTCCAAAGGCCGCAATCTTTGCTTCAGAAGTTTGAAATTTTGTCAGAATGTTTGTCTTAAACATTTCTAGGTCAAGTTTGAATATGGTTCATATTGGGTCAGTATCTAGGTCACTAGGTCAAATTGAAGGGAAATCGTGTTAACACTGTAGAAGCCGCATTGTTTGCTTCAGCAGCTTGAAATTTAGTCAGAATGTTGAGCTGAATAATATCTAGGCCAAGTTTGGATATAGATCATGTCGGGTCGAAAACTAGGTCACTAGGCCAAATTGAAGGGTTATCTTGTTAACCCTCTAGAGGCCAAATTTTAACTTGAGTATGTTGAATCTTTATCAGAATGTTTGTCTTGATGATATGTAGGTCAAGTTCGAACATGGGTCATGTTGGGTCAAAAAGTAGGTCACTAGGTCAAATTGAAGGAAAATTTTGTTAACTCTTTAGAAGCCGCCTTTTTGGATACAGCTGCTTGAAATTTGGTCAGAATGTTTATCAAATAACATCTAGGCCAAGTTTGAATATGGGTCATGCAGGGTTAAAAACATGGTCACTACGCAAAATTGAAGGGAAATCTTGTTAACACTCTGGATACTGCATTTTTAACTTGAGCATGATGAAACTTTATCAGAATGTTTGTCTTCATGATATGTAAGTCAAGTTCGAACATGGGTCATGTTGAGTCAAAAAGTAGGTCACAAGGTCAAATTGAAGGAAAATCTTGTTAACACTCTAGATGCCGCATTATTTGCTTCACAAGTTTGAAATTTTGTCAGAATGGTTGTCTTAAAGATATCTAGATCAATTAAAGTTCGAGTATGGTCAGAAACTAGGTAACTCTGTAGAAGACGCATTTTTTGATACAGCAGCTTGACATTTGATGAGAATGTTTTATTTAAATGATATCTAAGCCAAGTTCAAATATGGGTCAAAAACTAGGTCACTAGGCCAAATTGAAGGAAAATCTTGTTAAGACTTTGGATACCGCATTTTTTGCTTCAGCAGCTTGAAATTTTGTCAAAATTTTTGTCTGAATTATATCTAGGTCAAGTTCGAATATGGGCGATATTGGGTCAGAAACAAGGTCAATACAGGAAAATATTGTTCAAACTCTGGAGGCCGCATTTTTACTTCGAGCAAGTTGAAACTTTGTCAGAATGTTGTCTTGATGATATCTAGTCCATGTTGGAATATGGGTCATATCAGGTAAAAAAAAATATAGATCACTAGAGCAAATGAAGGAAAATCTTGTTAACACTGTGGAGGTTGCATTCAGAATAATTGTCTTGATGTGTTTTGCATTGCAGTACATTGTATAATTAAGGCGAGTGATCTAGGGCCATCATGGCCCTCTTGTATGGAACTTAGTAACCATGAGAAACCATTTATTTATTGTGTAGTTTGTTGACTCTAAAATGAATGTCTGTAGACAACTGTCTCAAATATATACTAGTTTTCAAATGGTCTCCTTAATACAGAAATTAATATGCGGTCTCCTTAATACATAGTCCAGGGTTATATTTATGCATATGTCCTGGTCTCCATAAACCATGTTTCATATTATAGGAATATATACACATTGGTCGCATTATGCCTTTCCCACATATAGACACTTCCTGATGCCCATGCAGCATACTACTTTTGGAAACATTGTGGCAGTAGGAGAAATTACTCATGATAATCTATTTCTCCTTTCACCACAAAGTTTCGAACTCTTCATATTTAATATTTAAACCTGTATTCATGGATATTTTTCATGTTTTTGCCTATATGTTTTCAAAGTTGTCGTCTTCAGATTTGTGATATTTGTCTCCATAAACCATGTTTCAGATTATAGGAATATATATACAGTGGTCTCCTTAAAGTAGGTTTTATATTAAAAATATTAAGGAGACTAGAAAATGTGTATTTTTTTTTTTGTAAAACAAATCTCACAGATCCTATACACTATCTGTCTACATAATATTATGTGCTTAAAAATGTTAAAAATCGCAAAGATAGACCAAGTAATAACACATATACAAATGGTCTCCTTTATGCAGTGTGTAGGGTTGTATATGTATGCACTGGTCTCCATAAACCATGTTTCAGATTATAGGAATATATATACATTGGTCTCCTTAAAGTAGGTTTTATATTAAAAATATTAAGGAGACCGGAAAATTTATATATATATTTTGTGTATTTTTTTTTTTGTAAAACAAATCTCACAGATCCTATACACTATCTGTCTACATAATATTATGTGCTTAAACATGTTAAAAATCGCAAAGATAGACCAAGTAATAACACATATACAAATGGTCTCCTTTATGCAGTGTGTAGGGTTGTATATGTATGCACTGGTCTCCATAAACCATGTTTCAGATTATAGGAATATATATACATTGGTCTCCTTAAAGTAGGTTTTATATTAAAAATATTAAGGAGACCAGAAAATTTATATATATATATATTATGTGTATTTTTTTTTTTTCTAAAACAAATCTCATAGATCCTATACACTATCTGTCTACATATGTGCTTAAAAATGTTAAAAATCGCAAAGATAGACATATAGGATCCATCATGAGTTTTCTTTGGAGATCAAGATTTCTTAAATGAGTCTAGAAAAAGACGGTTATTAACCGAGCCTCTTGACGAGGTTAATAACTCGAGACGAATTTAAGAAATCTTCTCCAAAGAAAAACGAGTGATGGATTCTTTTTATCACCTAAACAGTGTGTTTTAAATGAAAAATATTGACAACATCAAAACAAAGACCGAATAACATATTCTTCATAAGAACTTGTGATTCACCGCATAAAAAAGTAGTCCTCATCATTTTTGAATAAGAAGGAAAAAAAACAACAATGTTTTAAACAATTAAGACTCGTTATTTATTCAAAATAACGTATTATTGCATTTTTCAATGTGTAAAATTTAACAACTTAACAATAAACATAATAAAGATAAAGGTCAAAATGACGTCATCAGTAGTCGCGTGTATGACGTGTTTTTGTTATCACACATGTTGGATATCGTTGTTCCGTGATTTGTTCTCAACTTGAAAATAAGGGTATTTATGTGATAACAAGTAATAACACATATACAAATGGTCTCCTTTATGCAGTGTGGGGTTGTATATGTATGCACTGGTCTCCATAAACCGTGTTTCAGATTATGTAAATATATATACATTGGTCTCCTTCAAGTAGGTTTTATATTAAAACAAGAAAATAATTTATATATATAATGTGTGTATTATGTTTTTAGGAAAACAAATCTCATATATACACTATCTGTCCACATCTGTGCTTAAAAATGTTAAAATCCTAAATAATAACAAATATACAAATGGTCTCCTTAATGCTTTAAAAAATGATGCAATCCCCTTGATGCAGAGTACAGGGTTATATGTGTATATTTTATATATGAGCCTAAGTGCGAGGTGAGCTTTTGTGATCACTCGCCATCAGGCGTCGTCGTCATCTGCACGAACGTCTGTTAACAATTTCCCATAAATAACTTCTCCTACCTAACCAATGTTTCTTAGGAGGTCCCCTTTTAAAGTTGTTCAAAGAATATAATCTCCAAGTAGATCTTTGGTTGCTGCGGATTCAGAAAAGGGGAAAATTTCCAAACTTTTGAAAATCTTCTTGTCCAAAAGAACTGGCCCGATTTGAAAATTATTTTGCACATATGATCCTTGAGGCACCTTTTAACAAGATTGTTCAAGTTATTCAGGACCGCCAAGTTAAACATGACCGCCAGGGGATTGAGCTTGTTTTCCTCTTAATATTTATGTGAATTGTAAAATCTTTAAATATCTTCTTGTCCAGAAGTACCTGCCAGATTTAAAGATAATTTGGCACAAATGTTCCTTGGGGGACCTTCTACCAAGGTTGTTTAAATGAATCCGATCTGTAACATTGCCGCCAGGCCAGGGGTGTGGCTTATCTTCCTTATATGTGCATTGTAAAAACTTTAAAAATCTTCTTGTCCAAAAGTACCTGCTCGATTTAAAAAATAAAAACAAATGTTCCTTTGGTGACCCTCTACCAAGATTTTTGAAATTATTCCGATCTGATGAAAAACATGGCCATCAGGGGGCAGAGCTTGTTTTCCTTATATATGTAATATAGTGAAAACTTAAAGAAATCTACTTGTACTAAATCACTGGCCCGATTTGAAAATAATTTGGCACAAATGTTCCTTGTATGACCCTCTGCCAAGGTTGTTCAATTTATTTTGATCCGTTGAAAAACATGGCCACCTGGGGGATTGCTTGTTTTCCTTATATGTATCTATATAGTAAGGTAAAAACTTTGAAAACTATTGAAGTTCTATTAAATCAGGTGAGCGATATAGGGCCATTATGGCCCTCTTGTTCTTAGTATGTTGAAACTTTGTCAGAATAATTGTCTTGGTGATATATAGGCCAAGATCAAATATGGGTCATGTCAGGTCTAAAGCTAGGTCACTAGACCAAATTGAAGGAAAATCTTGTTTACACTCTGAATACCGCATTTTTAATTTGAGCATGTTGAAACATATCAGAATGTTAGTCTAGATTTTATCTAGACTTAGTTTAAATATAGGTTATGTCTGGTAAAAAACAGGTCACTAGGCCAAATTTGAGAACAATCTTGTTTACACTCTAGTGACTGCATTTTTTGCTGCAGCATTTAAACATTGTCAGAATGTTTGTCTTGATATTATATTGGTCATGTTGGGTAAAAAACTAGGTCACAAGGACAAATTTAAATTTGTCAACATTCTGGAATATGTATTTTTAGATCACCTGAGCCAAAGGCTCAAGGTCATCTATTCTGATCACCCTCTGTCCCTCGTCTGTCGCTAACTTTTAGCTTTAAACATCATCTCCTAAACCACAAGATCAATGTCAACCAAACTGCACAGGAATGTTCCTTTGGTGGTCCACTTTCAAAATTGCTCAAAGATTTTTATTCCATGGAGAACTTTAAAATTCTTCTTTTCTGAATCTGCTTTCAGATTCCAATATAATTAGGCAGAAATGTTCCTTGGGTGAACGACCTTCTACACAAATTGTTCAAGCCATATCGATTGGTTAAAAAACATGGCTGATAGGCGTCATCAGAAGAGGGACAAAATGACAATTTTTGTGTAACCCTGCGTAGCATGGTAGGCACTTAGGGATTTTTAGCTCACCTGAGCTTTGCTCAAGGTGAGTTATTGTGATCGCCTTTTGTCCGGCGTCCGTCGTGCGTCGTCCGTCGTGCGTCGTGCGTCAACTTCTTCTCCTCAGTAACCAGTGGGTCAATTTGGATGAAACTTCACAGAAAGCATCCTCTCAATGACCTCACCAGAATTCCTTCAAATTTTTGGGATCCATGCAAAATTCTGGTTTCCATGGCAACGAAACCGAAAAAACTTTAAAATTCTTCTTCTCCCAAACTGGTTGGCAGATTTTCAAATAATTTTGTAGAAATGTTCCTTAGATGACCCTCTATCAGATTCCTTCAAGCCATGTTGATTGGTCAAAAAACATGGCCGCCAGGGGGGGGGGCGGGGCTATTTTGCCTTATATGGCTATAGTGAAAACTTAAAAAATCTTCTCCTCCAAAAGTGTCTGGCCGATTTTCAAATAATTTTGTAGAAATGTTCCTTGGTGACCCTCTATCAGATTCCTTCAAGCCATGTTGATTGGTCGAAAAACATGGCCGCCAGGGGGGGGGGGGGGGGGCGGGGCTATTTTGCCTTATATGGCTATAGTGCAAACTTAAAAAATCTTCTCCTCCAAAAGTGTTAGGCCGATTTTCAAATAATTTTGTAGAAATGTTCCTTGGGTGATCTTCTATCAGATTCCTTCAAGCCATGTTGATTGGTCAAAAAGCATGGCCGCCAGGGGGCGGGGCTATTTTGCCTTTTATGGCTATAGTGAAAACTTAAAAAATCTTCTCCTCCATAAGTGTCAGGCCGATTTTCAAATAATTTTGTAGAAATGTTCCTTGGGTGACCCTCTATCAGATTCCTTTAAGCCATGTTGATTGGTCGAAAAACATGGCCGCCAGGGGGCGGGGCTATTTTGCCTTACATGGCCAAAGTGAAAACTTAAAAAATCTTCTGCTCCATAAGTGTCAGGCCGATTTTCAAATAATTTTGTAGAAATGTTCCTTGGATGACCCTCTATCAGATTCCTTCAAGCCAAGTTGATTGGTCGAAAAACATGGCCGCCAGGGGGTGGGGCTATTTTGCCTTATATGGCTATAGTGAAAACTTAAAAAATCTTCTTCTCCGAAAGGGTTAAGCCGATTTTCAAATAATTTTGTAGAAATGTTCCTTAGATAACCCACTTTCAGATTCCTTCAAGCCATGTTGATTGGTCAAAAAACATGGCCGCCAGTGGGCAGGGCTATTTTGCATTATATGACTATAGTGAAAACTTAAAAAATCTTCTCCTCCAAAAGTGTCTGGCCGATTTTCAAATAATTTTGTAGAAATGTTCCTAGGGTGACCCTCTATCAGATTCCTTCAAGCCAAGTTGATTGGTCGGAAACTATGGCTGCCAGGGGGCGGGGCTTATATAGCTAAAGTGAAAAAAAATATCAGGTGAGCGATTCCAGGGCCATCATGGCCCTCTTGTTTTTTTTTGTCCGGCGTCTGTCTGTCTGTCCGTCACACTTTTTCGTCACACTGTCAGTGAGCAGGTGCAGGTGACACACGTGCTCCGCGGAGCACTCCATTCTAGTTTTTAAGTCAGATTTTGATGAAAGTGCTTGCCTGATTTCAAGATAAATGTGAAAAAATGTTCCTTTTGTAAGCCTCTACATAATTGTTCCAAGCAGTACCGCTTGGTTGAAAGACATAACATACAGGTGGCATCAGAAAAGGGGTAAAAGTAACTTTAAACTTCAAATGACATCTCCTCCTTGTCCGTTGGACCAATTTCAGCCAAACTTAATAGGAATGTTACTCTGGGAATCTTCTTTCAAAGTTGTTCAAAGATATAAATTCTATAAAGAACTTTGGTTGCTGCGGCATCAGAAAGGGAAAATAATGCCATTTTTTTAAAATTCTTCTTCTCTGAATCAGCGTATCTGATTCCAAGATAATTTGTAATTTGGTAGAACCGTTCCTTAAGTGACCCTCTACAAAAAAAAAATCAAGCCAAATTGATTGGTTAAAAAACATGGCCACCTGATGGCATCAGAAAAGGGGCAAAATGGCAAAACTTTAAGATTCCATTCTTATTAAAGTTCTTGTTTTATTTTAAGATAGTTTAGCAAAAATGTTCCTTTAGTGACACTGAACATAAATTGTTCAAGCCATATTGATTGATTGAAAAAGATAGCTGCCAGATGGCATCAGAAAAGGGGTTAAAGGAGTTTTACCTTCAGACAACATCTTCCTTGAACTAATGGACCAATATCAACCAAACTTAAAAGAAATGTTCCTGTGTTGGTCATCTTTAAAATTGTTTAAAGATTTAAAAGCATTATTACAAATGTCCTTTACTGATAAGCTGTTTCATTTGCAGTTCATTCCCATTCTCGATCAAGTTTTCACCTTTATTAGAAGTAGCATTTCATTATGAAGGTTACACGACACTAAACGCTTCCCCTACCCCCTACTTTTGTTGCGATATTATTATTTATTTCCTTAATTATAAGAAAATGAGTATAGTATGGCATAAATAGTGGTCATATTCTTGTAGCATATGCCCATAGGCACATTTTGAATATAGTTTTTGGATATTAAACGGAAGAAACGGGATTTTGTAAAGGTTAGAGCACACTAAATTGTCTAAACTTCAGTTAAAATCATGGGTAGGCTCACTAAAAAGCTTTTTCTGTTGAAAGAATGTGTCGAGGAAAAATGTTCAAGTTTCAGGAGCACTTGGCTCGACATGGACCAAGCATGAGCATTGGCGCTATTGGCGCTAGAGAACTTTCGTCTTCACCATTGGTCTTAGAATGTGTCCAGGAGTAATGTTCAATGTTCAGGAGCACTTGGCTCGACACGGACCAACAATGAGCATTGGCGCTATTGGCGCTAGAGGGTCTAAACTTGAGTAAAAATCATGGGTAGGCTCACTAAAAAGCTTTTTCTGTTGAAAGAATGTGTCGAGGAATAATGTTCAAGTTTCAGGAGCACTTGGCTCGACACAGACCAACAATGAGCATTGGCGCTATTGGTGCTAGAGAACTCCCGTCTTCACCATTGATCTTAGAATGTGTCAAAAAGTAATGTTCAATGTTCAGGAGCAATTGGCTCAATAAGGACCAACAATGAGCATTTCACCATTGGTCTTAGAATGTGTCAAAAAGTAATGTTCAATGTTCAGGAGCAATTGGCTCAATAAGGACCAACAATGAGCATTGGCGCTATTGCTGCTGGAGAACTCCCGTCTTCACCATTGGTCTTAGAATGTGTCCAGGAGTAATAATCAATGTTCAGGACCACTTGGCTCGACACGGACCAACAATGAGCATTGGCGCTATTGGCGCTAGAGGGTCTAAACTTCAGTAAAAATCATGGGTAGGCTCACTAAAAAGCTTTTTCTGTTGAAAGAATGTGTCGAGGAATAATGTTCAAGTTTCAGGAGCACTTGGCTCGACACGGACCAACAATGAGCATTGGCGCTATTGGTGCTAGAGAACTCCCGTCTTCACCATTGGTCTTAGAATGTGTCAAAAAGTAATGTTCAATGTTCAGGAGCAATTGGCTCAATAAGGACCAACAATGAGCATTTCACCATTGGTCTTAGAATGTGTCAAAAAGTAATGTTCAATGTCCAGGAGCAATTGGCTCAATAAGGACCAACAATGAGCATTGGCGCTATTGCTGCAAGAGAACTCCCGTCTTCACCATTGGTCTTAGAATGTGTCAAAAAGTAATGTTCAATGTTCAGGAGCAATTGCTCAATAAGGACCAACAATGAGCATTGGCGCTAGAGAACTCCCATCTTCACCATTGGTCTTACAATGTGTCCAGGAGTAATGTTCAATGTTCAGGAGCAATTGACTCGACACGAACCAACAACGAGCATTGGTGCAAAAGAACTCCCGTCTTCACCATTAAAGAATTACATTGACCATTGAAAAACGAATATTTAGTCATGTGATCAAAGGGGGAGTGTCTTTGGGCAAAACTTCTTGGGCAAAACTCGTATAACCCCTATACCCTAACCCTAACCCTAACCCTTCGGCGTCGACCGAGTTTTGGTTGAAGAAGGCTCCGGGTGAAGCTGAAGGGAAGAACATAGCGTGAACCCCCTGCAGAGAGTGGCAAGCTAGGTTCACGCTATGTTCTTCCCTTCCGCTCGTCGCCAGCTGTGTGGCGGCGTCGGCGTAGCAGCGAAGAAGGAGCGCGCGGTGGCTGAGAGAGTGGCTGAGAACCACCGCGAGAGTGGCTGGCTGAGAAACGAATGAAAAGTCCGGCTGACGCACACACACGAGAGTGGAGAGAGGTGGTGTGCTGCTGATGCTGGCTCGCTCGCTGCCGCCCTGTGCAGCAGTCGCAGCGAAAGAAACAAGAGAAAGCTCGCGGGCTTTTACATGGCTTGTTACCTGGTTGGGAGGAGTGACCATGTAAAATGCTGCCTAACGAGAGAGACGCCTTGGCCCTTCGGCGTCGACCGAGTTTTGGTTGAAGAAGGTTCCGGGTGAAGCTGAGTCACCCGGTGTGCACTACTTGCCGCTCGTTGGCTGAGAAACGAATGAAAAGTCCGGCTGACGCACACACACGAGAGTGGACAGAGGTGATGTGCTGCTGATGCTGGCTCGCTCGCTGCCGCCCTGTGCAGCAGTCGCAGCGAAAGAAACAAAAGAAAGCTCGCGGGCTTTTACATGGCTTGTTACCTGATGGGGAGGAGTGACCCCGTAAAATGCTGCCTAATGAGAGAGACGCCTTGGCCCTTCGGCGTCGACCGAGTTTTGGTTGAAGAAGGTTCCGGGTGAAGCTGAGTCACCCGGTGTGCATTACTTGCCGCTCGTTGGCTGAGAAACGAATGAAAAGTCCGGCTGACGCACACACACGAAAGTGGAGAGGTGGTGTGCTGCTGATGCTGGCTCGCTCGCTGCCGCCCTGTGCAGCAGTCGCAGCGAAAGAAACAAGAGAAAGCTCGCGGGCTTTTACATGGCTTGTTGCCTGGTTGGGAGTGACCCCGTAAAATGCTGCCTAACGAGAGAGACGCCTTGGCCCTTCGGCGTCGACCGAGTTTTGGTTGAAGAAGGTTCCGGGTGAAGCTGAGTCACCCGGTGTGCACTACTTGCCGCTCGTTGGCTGAGAAACGAATGAAAAGTCCGGCTGACGCACACACACGAGAGTGGAGAGAGGTGGTGTGATGCTGATGCTGGCTCGCTCGCTGCCGCCCTGTGCAGCAGTCGCAGCGAAAGAAACAAGAGAAAGCTCGCGGGCTTTTACATGGCTTGTTGCCTGGTTGGGAGGAGTGACCCCGTAAAATGCTGCCTAACGAGAGAGACGCCTTGGCCCTTCGGCGTCGACCGAGTTTTGGTTGAAAAAGGTTCCGGTTGAAGCTGAGTCACCCGGTGTGCACTACTTGCCGCTCGTTCTAATGCAGGGTAGTTCGAGAGAATGCTTAGGCAGCGCGGACGAAACCGTGGATTTTATTTACGGGGATGGGACAAGGCAACATGACGAGAGGTGCCCTCGTCCAGTCTGTCCCGCGTTTGCTGCCGTCTTTCATTCAATTTACCAGAATATACGCGCCTTTCTTCTGTCACGGAAGAAGCCGCGTACAGGTGTGTGTGCTGGACAACTCTCCCCCGAGACCTACTCCCCCTCCGACAGAGATGTTGGGTGGAGCGGGTGGCATTAGGGGGTTTTGTTAGAAGGCCGCGCACCTCATCAAACACACAAAAAACACGCATGACGCTGCCTGGAAGGGAAACCAGACACTTTAAATAAGTAAAAAACTCCCAGACACATTGTGACTACTCTGTGCGGTGGATCACTCGTGTCTATGAAGATGAAGTGGTGTGTCAATTACAGGACCACACTGAAAGGGTTCGCTGTAGTGGCTCTAGTAACGGCTAGTGAAGTAGGCATGGCAGGCTGTGTGTCGATGAAGAGCCTCTAGTCGATAGAACAATGTAGGTAAGGGAAGTCGGCAAAATCGATCCGTAACTTCGGGCGAAGGATTGGCTCTAAAAATGAGGCTGGACGGGCTAGGGTGCTCTGAATGTCAAAGTGAAGAAATTCAACGAAGCGCGGGTAAAACGGCGGGAGTAACTATAATTAGATGTGACGCGCATGAATGGATTAACGAGATTCCGACTGTCCCTATCTACTATCTAGCGAAACCACAGGCAAGGAAACAGGCTTTTTGATCCTTCGATGTCGGCAATTCTTTTTGATCCTTCGATCTCGGCAATTCCTATCATTGTGAAGCAGAACCGCACATACTGTCGTTCGAAGGCAACGATAAGGTCTCGCTTTAAGGGGCCAGGCGTCCGGCCCGGCTTAACCGCCGTGCCCGTTCGCGTCCCCGGCGGACCGTGGTCAGGCCACAGCAACTAGCCTCCTTCGCCACGGCGATTCCATTCCGTGGCGCTTGGCTTGGTTTTCACCCGATGCAACGCAGCGGTGTTAGATCACTTGTAGACGGCTTGACTTTCTGGGTCGGGGTGTCGTAAATCGTAGAGCAGCCACCACACTGCGATATATTGAGACTTAGCCCTCGATACCGAGATTTGTCCGCTTAAGACGGACATATTCCCGGTATTACGAGAAAGTCACCTGTCCTTTCCCCCCTTGCGGGAACGTTCCGGACTGACCGTCTGCCTGTCTGTGGCCGGGTTTGGGGGACTTGCAACCCCCCAGAGAGACAGACCGGCACAGACGGTTGGGAGTAGTGACCCCATAAAATGCTACGCAACGAGTTACGCATTTGGCCCTTCGGCGTGGTTGAAGAAGGGTCCGGGTGAAGCTGAGTCACCCGGTGTGCTCGGGTATCCCATCGTGGAACAAAACTGGGGGGTAGGGCGGGCTTGGGAGTCGAATTGGCTGGATTCGTTCCCTGCTTCGCTAGAACAAAAACCCCCGTGCAGCAATCAAACGACAACCGCCTACCGAGCAAGATGGTTGACCCGTGGTCGGGTTTGGGGGGACTCTTAATCCCCCCAAAGAGAGACAGACTCGAACACACGGTTGGGAGTAGTGACCCCGTAAAATGCTGCGCAACGAGAGACGCATTTGGCCCTTCGGCGTGGTTGAAGAAGGGTCCGGGTGAAGCTGAGTCACCCGGTGTGCTCGGGTATCCCATCGTGGAACAAAACTGGGGGGTAGGGCGGGCTTGGGAGTCGAATTGGCTGGATTCGTTCCCTGCTTCGCTAGAACAAAAAAACCCGTGCAGCAATCAAACGACAACCGCCTACCGAGCAAGATGGTTGACCCGTGGTCGGGTTTGGGGGGACTCTTAATCCCCCCAAAGAGAGACAGACTCGAACACACGGTTGAGAGTAGTGACCCCGTAAAATGCTGCGCAACGAGAGACGCTTTTGGCCCTTCGGCGTGGTTGAAGAAGCTTAGTCACCCGGTGTGCTCGGGTATTCCATCGCGGACACTCGGGAGCCGTATTCATCTTGGTAAAGGCAACCCGATAGCCCCACATGTAGCGAACCTGCCTCTGCGTGGGTCCTGCTACGGCGGCTGATTCGGACGGCGCACCCGACGTTCCTTCGTTTCCCGCATGACGGGACGGTGGGAGGAGGGAAATATACCATTAGATGGTGTCGCGGTGTCGCTCTCGGTCTCGAGCGACTTTGGTCGGCGAGAGAAGCGAAAAGAAAGGTACGAACGTCTGACTCGGACCTGTGCTTTCCGGGCCTATGAACAGATGGGCTCGGAGACGCGAGAGAAATTGAGACAAAAAACCCTGCTTGTTCGCGCTGCGCATAGGGCAACCCCCTGCAGAGAGTGGCAAGCTGGGTTCACGCTCTTTTCTTCCCTTCCGCACGTCGCCAGCTGTGTGCCTTCGTCGGAGGAGCAGCGAAGAAGGAGCGCGCGGTGGCTGAGAGAGTGGCTGAGCACCACCGCGAGAGTGGCTGAGAAACGAATGAAAAGTCCGACACACACACGAGAGTGGAGAGAGGTGGTGTGCTGCTGATGCCGGCTCGCTCGCTGCTGCCCTGTGCACAGGACAGCCGCATCGAAAGAAACAAGAGAAAGCTCTCGGGCTTTTACATGGCTTGTTACCTGGTTGATCCTGCCAGTAATTATATGCTTGTCTTAAAGATTAAGCCATGCAAGTGTAAGTACGGCCCTTCCATTGTGGGGGCGAGACTGCGGACGGCTCATTAAATCAGTTATGATTCCCAGGAGCCAGCGAAATCTACTTGGATAACTGTGGCAATTCTAGAGCTAATACATGCTACTGAAACTGCGCCGCTGCCTCCCTCGTGGAGGCGACAGCAGGAGTGCACTTGTTAGCCTCAAACCAATCCGGCCGTCACGGGTGTTCGTCTGCCTTTTGGGCAGTAGCGGCTTTGTGGTGCGTCAGTACCTTTGGGTGAATTCTGGACAACTTTGCCGATCTCACGGCCTTCGTGCCGGCGACATTTCTTTCAAGTGTCTGACCTATCACACTAGATGGTTTGCGCTCTGCGCACCATGGTGACAACGGGTGACGGGGAATCAGGGTTCGATTCCGGAGAGGGAGCATGAGAAAGGGCTGCCACATCCAAGGAAGGCAGCAGGCACGCAACTTACCCAATGCCGAAACGGCGAGGTAGTGACGAAAAATGACAATACGGGACCCTCTTTACGAGTTCCCGCAATTAAAAAAATGAGTACATTCCAAATCCTTTAACGAGGATCAATTGGAGGGCAATTCCAGCTCCAATCCCTAACCCAATAGCGTATGTCAAAGTTGTTGCGGTTGAAAAGCTCGTCGTTGGATCTCGATGCTGGGCTGGCGGTGCGCCCGTTGTGGCGTGTCTACTGCCAGTGCCGGCGATAAAAAGAGGCCGGCAGATATATTCCCTTGGCGCTCTTGACTGAGTGGCTTGGGTGGCCGGAACGTTTACTGTGAAAAAATAAGAGTGCTCAAGGCAGGCTTACGTGCCCGAATACTGGTGCATGGAATAATAGAGAAGGACCTCGGCGCCACGTTTGTTGGTTTACGGTGCTCGAGGTAATGATTGAGAGGGACTGCCGGGGGCCTACGTTCTGCGGCGCGAGAGGTGAAATTCTGTGACCGTCGCTGGACGAACGAACGCGAAAGCATTTGCCAAGAATGTTTTCCTTAATCAAGAACAAAAGTCAGAGGTTCGAAGACGATCAGATACCGTCGTAGTTCTGACCGTAAACTATGTCAACTGACCCTCCGCCGTTGGTTGCTTTATTGACTGGGCGAGGAGCCCCCGGGAAACCAAAGTCTTTGGGTTCCGGGGGGAGTACGGTTGCAAAGCTGAAACTTAAAAGGAATTGACGGAAGGGCACCATCCCTTGGCACCATCCAAGGGATGGAGCCTGTGGCATAATTTGACTCAAACACTACTTTACGCTCGTTCTAATGCAGGGTAGTTCGAGAGAATGCTTAGGCAGCGCGGACGAAACCGTGGATTTTATTTACGGGGATGGGACAATGCAACATGTCGAGGCTGGCCTCGTCCGCTCTGTCCCGCGTTTGCTGCCGTCTTTCATTCAATTTACCAGAATATACGAGGCTTTCTTCTGTCACGGACGAAGCCGCGTACAGGTGTGTGTGCTGGAAAACTCTCCCCCGAGACCTACTCCCCCTCCCACAGAGCTGTTGGGTGGAGCGGGTGGAGCGGGTCGAATTAGGGGGTTTTGTTAGAAGGCCGCGCACCTCATCAAACACACAAAAACACGCATGACGCTGCCTGGAAGGGAAACCAGACACTTTAAATAAGTAAAAAACTCCCAGACACATTGTGACTACTCTGTGCGGTGGATCACTCGGCTCGTGTGTCGATGAAGAGAAGTGGTGTGAAATTGCAGGACCACACTGAAAGCGTGACTGTAGTAACATGCTGGCTTATAGTAACGGCGAGTGAAGAAGCGGGCGTGGCCCAGCGTCGTGGCACTGAACAATGATGTTATGTGGGACAGGTTAGTTTCCCCTACTGTTGACCTAAGTAGAAGAGAGAAGAGAGAAACTTGGTAATTTGATTCGAAAGATGGTAGCCTTGCTCGATACGATAACGGCGAGTGAAGAATTTGCAGGACCATTGCAGGACCACCCTGAAAGCGTTCGTCACTTCGGGGGAAAACGCGGCGCTGTAAAGGCGCTGCATGGAACCCGTAGGATCCCGGAAGAAGGCAGCGTGCGAGCGGCATCGTAGGACTTGCATTCCAAGTAGGGCCGTGTAACAACGGTTCGAAAGGTTTGCGCTACACAGCCCTCCTCGCCCGCCCGAACCAGCAGGATCCCGGAAAAAGGCAGCGTGCGAGCGGCATCGTAGGACATGCTTCCCAGTAGGGCCGTGTAACAACGGTTCGAAAGGTTTGCGCTACACAGCCCTCCTCGCCCGCCCGATTCGAGTGTGAGCGTGGGAATGGCATGCGGTGTGTCGATGTAGAGCAGTAATGTTATTTGCAGCATCACACTGAATCGTGACTGTAGTAACATGCTGGCTTATAGTAACGGCGAGTGAAGAAGCGGGCGTGGCCCAGCCTCGTGGCACTGAACAATGATGTTTTTGTGGGACAGGTTAGTTTTCCCCTACTGTTGACCTAAGTAGAAGAGAGAAGAGAGAAACTTGGTAATTTGATTCGAAAGATGGTAGTCTTGCTCGGTACGATAACGGCGAGTGAAGAATTTGCAGGACCATTGCAGGACCACCCTGAAAGCGTTCGTCACTTCGGGGGAAAACGCGGCGCTGTAAAGGCGCTGCATGGAACCCGTAGGATCCCGGAAGAAGGCAGCGTGCGAGCGGCATCGTAGGACTTGCATTCCAAGTAGGGCCGTGTAACAACGGTTCGAAAGGTTTGCGCTACACAGACCTCATCGCCCGCCCGAACCAGCAGGATCCCGGAAAAAGGCAGCGTGCGAGCGGCATCGTAGGACTTGCTTCCCAGTAGGGCCGTGTAACAACGGTTCGAAAGGTTTGCGCTACACAGCCCTCCTCGCCCGCCCGATTCGAGTGTGAGCGTGGGAATGGCATGCGGTGTGTCGGTGTAGAGCAGTAATGTTATTTGCAGCATCACACTGAATCCTGACTGTAGTAACATGCTGGCTTATAGTAACGGCGAGTGAAGAAGCGGGCGTGGCCCAGCGTGGCCCAGCGTGGCCCAGCGTGGCACGATAACGAGTGTGAGCGAAAGTGTTCTACTCCATTGTGAGTGTTCCACTCCATTGCTCGAACGCGGCCTCCGGCCGCGTTCCCCCCCACCTGGGAACTTGGAGAGAAAAAGAAAAACGGGAAAAAAAAAAAAACCAGAGTGGTCGGCCGCGAGTGGCTGTTACTCCCGCCGTCTACCCGCGCTGCTGACGGGGAGGTGCTTGCCTCGAGTCTGTAGGCAGCACTCTGCGTATGGCTGGGGGAAATGTGCGCTGGGGCTATACGGCAGTCCCCTGCGTGCCTGCCCGAAGAGAGTGGCTGTTACTCCCGCCGTCTATCCGCGCTGCTGACGGGGAGGTGCTCGCCTCGAGTCTGTAGGCAGTACTCTTGCGTATGGCTGGGGGAAATGTGCTCTGGGGCTATACGGCAGTCCCCTGCGTGCCTGTCCGAAGAGAGTGGCTGTTACTCCCGCCGTCTATCCGCGCTGCTGACGGGGAAGTGCTCGCCTCGAGTCTGTAGACAGCACTCTGCGTATGGCTGGGGGAAATGTGCGCTGGGGCTATACGGCAGTCCCCTGCGTGCCTGCCCGAAGAGAGTGGCTGTTACTCCCGCCGTCTACCCGCGCTGCTGACGGGGAGGTGCTCGCCTCGAGTCTGTAGGCAGCACTCTGCGTATGGCTGGGGGAAATGTGCGCTGGGGCTATACGGCAGTCCCGTGCGTGCCTGCCCGAAGAGAGTGGCTGTTACATCCGCCGTCTGTCCGCGCTGACGGGGAAGTGCTCGCCCCGAGTCTGTAGGCAGCACTCTTGCGTATGGCTGGGGGAAATGTGCGCTGGGGCTATACGGCTGTCCCCTGCGTGCCTGCCCGAAGAGAGTGGCCGTTACTCCCGCCGTCTATCCGCGCTGCTGACGGGGAAGTGCTCGCCTCGAGTCTGTAGGCAGCACTCTTGCGTATGACTGGGGGAAATGTGCGCTGGGGATAACGGCAGTCCCCTGCGTGCCTGCCCGAAGAGAGTGGCTGTTACTCCCGCCGTCTATCCGCGCTGCTGACGGGGAAGTGCTCGCCTCGAGTCTGTAGGCAGCACTCTGCGTATTGGCTGGGGGAAATGTGCGCTGGGCCCACAGAGGCCATAAGGCAGTCCCCTGCGTGCCTGCCCGAAGAGAGTGGCCGTTACATCCGCCGTCTGTCCTCGCTGACGGGGAAGTGCTCGCCCCGACTTTGTAGGCAGGTCAGCACTCTGCGTATGGCTGGGGGAAATGTGCGCTGGGCCCGTAGCGGCTATAAGGCAGTCCCCCTGCGTGCCTGCCCGAAGAGAGTGGCCGTTACTCCCGCCGTCTACCCGCGCTGCTGACGGGGATGTGCTCGCCTCGAGTCTGTAGGCAGCACTCTGCGTATGGCTGGGGGAAATGTGCGCTGGGGCTATACGGCAGTCCCCTGCGTGCCTGCCCGAAGAGAGTGGCTGTTACTCCCGCCGTCTACCCGCGCTGCTGACGGGGAGGTGCTTGCCTCGAGTCTGTAGGCAGCACTCTGCGTATGGCTGGGGGAAATATGCGCTGGGGTTATACGGCAGTCCCCTGCGTGCCTGCCCGAAGAGAGTGGCTGTTACTCCCGCCGTCTATTCGCGCTGCTGACGGGGAAGTGCTCGCCTCGAGTCTGTAGGCAGCACTCTGCGTATTGGCTGGGGGAAATGTGCGCTGGGCCCGCAGCGGCTATAAGGCAGTCCCCTGCGTGCCTGCCCGAAGAGAGTGGCCGTTACATCCGCCGTCTGTCCGGGCTGACGGGGAAGTGCTCGCCCCGAGTCTCTAGGCAGGGCAGCACTCTGCGTATGGCTGGGGGAAATGTGCGCTGGGCCCGTAGCGGCTATAAGGCAGTCCCCCTGCGTGCCTGCTCGAAGAGAGTGGCCGTTACTCCCGCCGTCTACCCGCGCTGCTGACGGGGAGGTGCTCGCCTCGAGTCTGTAGGCAGCACTCTGCGTATGGCTGGGGGAAATGTGCTCTGGGGCTATACGGCAGTCCCCTGCGTGCCTGCCCGAAGAGAGTGGCTATTACTCCCGCCGTCTACCCGCGCTGCTGACGGGGAGGTGCTCGCCTCGAGTCTGTAGGCAGCACTCTGCGTATGGCTGGGGGAAATGTGCGCTGGGGCTATACGGCAGTCCCCTGCGTGCCTGCCCGAAGAGAGTGGCTGTTACTCCCGCCGTCTATCCGCGCTGCTGACGGGGAGGTGCTCGCCTCGAGTCTGTAGGCAGCACTTTGCGTATTGGCTGGGGAAAATGTGCGCTGGGCCCGCAGCGGCTATAAGGCAGTCCCCTGCGTGCCTGCCCGAAGAGAGTGGCCGTTACATCCGCCGTCTGTCCGCGCTGACGGGGAAGTGCTCGCCCCGAGTCTGTAGGCAGGGCAACACTCTGCGTATGGCTGGGGGAAATGTGCGCTGGGCCCGTAGCGGCTATAAGGCAGTCCCCCTGCGTGCGTGCCCGAAGAGAGTGGCCGTTACTCCCGCCGTCTACCCGCGCTGCTGACGGGGAGGTGCTCGCCTCGAGTCTGTAGGCAGCACTCTGCGTATGGCTGGGGGAAATGTGCGCTGGGGCTATACGGCAGTCCCCTGCGTGCCTGTCCGAAGAGAGTGGCTGTTACTCCCACCGTCTACCCGCGCTGCTGACGGGGAGGTGCTTGCCTCGAGTCTGTAGGCAGCACTCTGCGTATGGCTGGGGGAAATGTGCGCTGGGGCTATACGGCAGTCCCCTGCGTGCCTGCCCGAAGAGAGTGGCTGTTACTCCCGCCGTCTATCCGCGCTGCTGACGGGGAAGTGCTCGCCTCGAGTCTGTAGGCATCACTCTGCGTATTGGCTGGGGGAAATGTGCGCTGGGCCCGCGGCGGCTATTAGGCAGTCCCCTGCGTGCCTGCCCGAAGAGAGTGGCCGTTACATCCGCCGTCTGTCCGCGCTGACGGAGAAGTGCTCGCCCCGAGTCTGTAGGCAGGGCAGCACTCTGCGTATGGCTGGGGGAAATGTGCGCTGGGCCCGTAGCGGCTATAAGGCAGTCCCCCTGCGTGCCTGCCCGAAGAGAGTGGCCGTTACTCCCGCCGTCTATCCGCGCTGCTGTAGGGTGAAGTGCTCGCCTCGAGTCTGTAGGCAGCACGCTTGCGTATGGCTGGGGGAAATGTGCGCTGGGGCTATACGGCAGTCCCCTGCGTGCCTGCCCGAAGAGAGTGGCTGTTACTCCCGCCGTCTATCCGCGCTGCTGACGGGGAAGTGCTCGCCTCGAGTCTGTAGGCAGCACTCTGCGTATTGGCTGGGGGAAATGTGCGCTGGGCCCGCAGCGGCTATAAGGCAGTCCCCTGCGTGCCTGCCCGAAGAGAGTGGCCGTTACATCCGCCGTCTGTCCGCGCTGACGGGGAAGTGCTCGCCCCGAGTCTGTAGGCAGGGCAACACTCTGCGTATGGCTGGGGGAAATGTGCGCTGGGCCCGTAGCGGCTATAAGGCAGTCCCCCTGCGTGCGTGCCCGAAGAGAGTGGCCGTTACTCCCGCCGTCTACCCGCGCTGCTGACGGGGAGGTGCTCGCCTCGAGTCTGTAGGCAGCACTCTGCGTATGGCTGGGGGAAATGTGCGCTGGGGCTATACGGCAGTCCCCTGCGTGCCTGCCCGAAGAGAGTGGCTGTTACTCCCGCCGTCTACCCGCGCTGCTGACGGGGAGGTGCTTGCCTCGAGTCTGTAGGCAGCACTCTGTGTATGGCTGGGGGAAATGTGCGCTGGGGCTATACGGCAGTCCCCTGCGTGCCTGCCCGAAGAGAGTGGCTGTTACTCCCGCCGTCTATCCGCGCTGCTGACGGGGAAGTGCTCGCCTCGAGTCTGTAGGCAGCACTCTGCGTATTGGCTGGGGGAAATGTGCGCTGGGGCCGCAGCGGCTATAAGGCAGTCCCCTGCGTGCCTGCCCGAAGAGAGTGGCCGTTACATCCGCCGTCTGTCCGGGCTGACGGGGAAGTGCTCGCCCCGAGTCTCTAGGCAGGGCAGCACTCTGCGTATGGCTGGGGGAAATGTGCGCTGGGCCCGTAGCGGCTATAAGGCAGTCCCCCTGCGTGCCTGCTCGAAGAGAGTGGCCGTTACTCCCGCCGTCTACCCGCGCTGCTGACGGGGAGGTGCTCGCCTCGAGTCTGTAGGCAGCACTCTGCGTATGGCTGGGGGAAATGTGCTCTGGGGCTATACGGCAGTCCCCTGCGTGCCTGCCCGAAGAGAGTGGCTGTTACTCCCGCCGTCTACCCGCGCTGCTGACGGGGAGTTGCTCGCCTCGAGTCTGTAGGCAGCACTCTGCGTATGGCTGGGGGAAATGTGCGCTGGGGCTATACGGCAGTCCCCTGCGTGCCTGCCCGAAGAGAGTGGCTGTTACTCCCGCCGTCTATCCGCGCTGCTGACGGGGAGGTGCTCGCCTCGAGTCTGTAGGCAGCACTTTGCGTATTGGCTGGGGAAAATGTGCGCTGGGCCCGCAGCGGCTATAAGGCAGTCCCCTGCGTGCCTGCCCGAAGAGAGTGGCCGTTACATCCGCCGTCTGTCCGCGCTGACGGGGAAGTGCTCGCCCCGAGTCTGTAGGCAGGGCAACACTCTGCGTATGGCTGGGGGAAATGTGCGCTGGGCCCGTAGCGGCTATAAGGCAGTCCCCCTGCGTGCGTGCCCGAAGAGAGTGGCCGTTACTCCCGCCGTCTACCCGCGCTGCTGACGGGGAGGTGCTCGCCTCGAGTCTGTAGGCAGCACTCTGCGTATGGCTGGGGGAAATGTGCGCTGGGGCTATACGGCAGTCCCCTGCGTGCCTGTCCGAAGAGAGTGGCTGTTACTCCCGCCGTCTACCCGCGCTGCTGACGGGGAGGTGCTTGCCTCGAGTCTGTAGGCAGCACTCTGCGTATGGCTGGGGGAAATGTGCGCTGGGGCTATACGGCAGTCCCCTGCGTGCCTGCCCGAAGAGAATGGCTGTTACTCCCGCCGTCTATCCGCGCTGCTGACGGGGAAGTGCTCGCCTCGAGTCTGTAGGCATCACTCTGCGTATTGGCTGGGGGAAATGTGCGCTGTGCCCGCAGCGGCTATTAGGCAGTCCCCTACGTGCCTGCCCGAAGAGAGTGGCCGTTACATCCGCCGTCTGTCCGCGCTGACGGAGAAGTGCTCGCCCCGAGTCTGTAGGCAGGGCAGCACTCTGCGTATGGCTGGGGGAAATGTGCGCTGGGCCCGTAGCGGCTATAAGGCAGTCCCCCTGCGTGCCTGCCCGAAGAGAGTGGCCGTTACTCCCGCCGTGTATCCGCGCTGCTGAAGGGTGAAGTGCTCGCCTCGAGTCTGTAGGCAGCACGCTTGCGTATGGCTGGGGGAAATGTGCGCTGGGGCTATACGGCAGTCCCCTGCGTGCCTGCCCGAAGAGAGTGGCTGTTACTCCCGCCGTCTATCCGCGCTGCTGACGGGGAAGTGCTCGCCTCGAGTCTGTAGGCAGCACTCTGCGTATTGGCTGGGGGAAATGTGCGCTGGGCCCGCAGCGGCTATAAGGCAGTCCCCTGCGTGCCTGCCCGAAGAGAGTGGCCGTTACATCCGCCGTCTGTCCGCGCTGACGGGGAAGTGCTCGCCCCGAGTCTGTAGGCAGGGCAACACTCTGCGTATGGCTGGGGGAAATGTGCGCTGGGCCCGTAGCGGCTATAAGGCAGTCCCCCTGCGTGCGTGCCCGAAGAGAGTGGCCGTTACTCCCGCCGTCTACCCGCGCTGCTGACGGGGAGGTGCTCGCCTCGAGTCTGTAGGCAGCACTCTGCGTATGGCTGGGGGAAATGTGCGCTGGGGCTATACGGCAGTCCCCTGCGTGCCTGCCCGAAGAGAGTGGCTGTTACTCCCGCCGTCTACCCGCGCTGCTGACGGGGAGGTGCTTGCCTCGAGTCTGTAGGCAGCACTCTGTGTATGGCTGGGGGAAATGTGCGCTGGGGCTATACGGCCGTCCCCTGCGTGCCTGCCCGAAGAGAGTGGCTGTTACTCCCGCCGTCTATCCGCGCTGCTGACGGGGAAGTGCTCGCCTCGAGTCTGTAGGCATCACTCTGCGTATTGGCTGGGGGAAATGTGCGCTGGGCCCGCAGCGGCTATTAGGCAGTCCCCTGCGTGCCTGCCCGAAGAGAGTGGCCGTTACATCCGCCGTCTGTCCGCGCTGACGGGGAAGTGCTCGCCCCGAGTCTGTAGGCAGGGCAGCACTCTGCGTATGGCTGGGGGAAATGTGCGCTGGGCCCGTAGCGGCTATAAGGCAGTCCCCCTGCGTGCCTGCCCGAAGAGAGTGGCCGTTACTCCCGCCGTCTATCCGCGCTGCTGAAGGGTGAAGTGCTCGCCTCGAGTCTGTAGGCAGCACGCTTGCGTATGGCTGGGGGAAATGTGCGCTGGGGCTATACGGCAGTCCCCTGCGTGCCTGCCCGAAGAGAGTGGCTGTTACTCCCGCCGTCTATCCGCGCTGCTGACGGGGAAGTGCTCGCCTCGAGTCTGTAGGCAGCACTCTGCGTATTGGCTGGGGGAAATGTGCGCTGGGTCCGCAGCGGCTATAAGGCAGTCCCCTGCGTGCCTGCCCGAAGAGAGTGGCCGTTACATCTGCCGTGTGTCCGCGCTTACGGGGAAGTGCTCGCCCCGAGTCTGTAGGCAGGGCAGCACTCTGCGTATGGCTGGGGGAAATGTGCGCTGGGCCCGTAGCGGCTATAAGGCAGTCCCCCTGAGTGCCTGCCCGACGAGAGTGGCCGTTACTCCCGCCGTCCACCCGCGCTGCTGACGGGGAGGTGCTCGCCTCGAGTCTTTAGGCAGCACTCTGCGTATGGCTGGGGGAAATGTGCGCTGGGGCTATACGGCAGTCCCCTGCGTGCCTGCCCGAAGAGAGTGGCTGTTACTCCCGCCGTCTACCCGCGCTGCTGACGGGGAGGTGCTCGCCTCGAGTCTGTAGGCAGCACTCTGCGTATGGCTGGGGGAAATGTGCGCTGGGGCTATACGGCAGTCCCCTACGTGCCTGCCCGAAGAGAGTGGCTGTTACTCCCGCCGTCTACCCGCGCTGCTGACGGGGAGGTGCTCGCCTCGAGTCTGTAGGCAGCACTCTGCGTATGGCTGGGGGAAATGTGCGCTGGGGCTATACGGCAGTCCCCTGCGTGCCTGCCAGAAGAGAGTGGCTGTTACTCCCGTCGTCTATCCGCGCTGCTGACGGGGAAGTGCTAGCCTCGAGTCTGTAGGCAGCACTCTGCTTATTGGCTGGGGGAAATGTGCGCTGGGCCCGCAGCGACTATAAGGCAGTCCCCTGCGTGCCTGCCCGAAGAGAGTGGCCGTTACATCCGCCGTCTGTCCGCGCTGACGGGGAAGTGCTCGCCCCGAGTCTGTAGGCAGGGCAGCACTCTGCGTATGGCTGGGGGAAATGTGCGCTGGGCCCGTAGCGGCTATAAGGCAGACCCCTGCGTGCCTGCCCGAAGAGAGTGGCCGTTACTCCCGCCGTCTACCCGCGCTGCAGACGGGGAGGTGCTCGCCTCGAGGCTGTAGGCAGCACTCTGCGTATGGCTGGGGGAAATGTGCGCTGGGGCTATACGACAATCCCCTGCGTGCCTGCCCGAAGAGAGTGGCTGAAATCATGTTGAATACGGCATAATGCCCCAATACAATATAGTCTATCATAGGTGGGCTACTAATACTTATATACGGCCCAGATCATAATCATAAATTATTTAATTAAAATTAATTTAAAATGTTTGTCCTCTGAATAAACTCTGTTGATTGTGTTAATATGTGTTATATGTCTTCAGTATGTGTTTATATGTCTTCAGTGTGTGTTTATATGTCTTCAGTATGTGTTTATATGTATTCAGTATGTGTTTATAAAACTTTATATATATGTCTTCAGTATGTATTTATATGTCTTCGGTAGATTGCAATATAATTTAGTTAACATTATATCATAGCTATGTACTTATCAACCTCTTGTTTTATTTTTCAGTGCTGTAGACAATACACCATATAGTCAATTCAAATATGACACAGGTTTGTAGAAGGGTGGATCGGGATGGGACTATGATAGCCACTGTGGTGGGGAACAAGTCAGGAAAACATGTTGCATTTGGACGTAGATCTAAAGACTGTAGACACTGTAGTTTTCATGAAAGTAAAGGTGAATCAAAGCCCATCAATTATTGTTCAAGAAACTGGCATGGTAGTTCGAAAGCTTTTGAATCAGATGTGGTGTGCTGTCTTGTGCTCGAGATAGAAAATACGAATGTCAATGTTATAATTATGGATGACAATGTATCAACCATGGTGACAATTCAAGAAACGGTTTCCCATTTTGTACAAAGATTGTCAGACATAAACCACAAGAAAAACATGAAGAAAACCAGTTGTGCAATTTACAGAAAAATGTAACAAACTTTAACTACTCAAGTAATACAGTATTTTCAAAAGTGATTTAGTAAGGCTGTAATGCAGAATAAGTGTGATCCAGATAGGCTTGCTAAATCTTTCAATCAAACTGTCCAAAACTCATTTTGAGAGCAGAGCCTATCAAACTGTTCCAATTGTTTCCCTTTGTTCAACTATCATGAGTCTGCTGTAAGATCAGGTTGGTTTTCACAGAACACTTTTCCCCACATACAAACCTGAGATGTATTTTTTATGATTCTGCAGGAGTCAACTTTTGAAAACGTCGTGATAAAAGGAGAAATTGTTTAAATCAAGCAATTTCTCCATTTATCACAATGTTTTCAACTATTTTCAGTATTATTAAAGTATACCTACATTTATAGAGACTTTCTATGTGTTTTACTAAATATTCTCAAAGTTGTCTGCTGCTGATTTGTTATATGTGGGAAAGGGTTAACATGTCCATTATCTAGTAAAACAAGGTGTTCCAGTCTTGATGCCCGCTCACAACAGATCATTGTGGAGTGCATGTGGGCTAGGCACATTTTCCTAACCTAGTACTGATTTGAAAAACCATGTATCATGTTCAAGTGAAACTGTTCTGGGATATAACTAAAATACTGTTGAAATGGTGTAAATCTCAATTATAAACAGACACATTGTATGTTTAGTTTCTACATTCTGGAGGCATGTCCATGCCTCTGACGTCTGCAGTCACGTGTGGAATGCCGGGTTATGAAGTACGCAGTGTGTACACGAGCTGCTGTTTTGTCTACGTCCGTTTTGAGATCAGAACCGGCACTCCTCTGTTGTGTGGTTGTTACGGTGCATGTAAGGACTTCTGTAACGACCACGCCATGGGTAACGCTATTTTTGTTACCTGACACTCAGACAGTGCGTCTTGGGAAACGATCATCACTTCCGCCGCCATTTTGTCGGTTTCGTTGATCATCACTTGCGGTACCTTACGTGTCCTGACGATGGGGCCTGTACCCGCCGTAACTGCCAGGATGTTATGTGAGCCCCATCACACAAAAACCGACCCTCGGTGGGTTTATTCCCTTTCCCACATACAACAAATCTGCAGCAGACGACTTTGAAAACACTAGGCAACCAGGGAAAATATCTATAAATGAATGTATAATTACTTTATTAATGAAAAAAAGTAGAAATCATTGTGGCAAAAGGAGAAATTGCTCGTTTTGGGCAATTTCTCATTTTACAACAATGTTTTCAAGAGTCGTCTGCTGCAGAAAGCGTCTATATGAGGAAAAGGGTAAGATGAATGTTGTGTTGAATACTTGCTTCGTCAGTTTCGGGTTAACTCCTCCTCAAGTAGCTTCCGGTATGCTTACATATACATTTAGCTCGTCCGTAGGGAAACTGCTTGCCATATTTCATTCATATCACGACGGTCAGTGCACCTACCCATGTGTCTCATGGCTTTCAAAAATCATTATTTCACAAAACAGACTTTCCAACCAACTGACTTTTTCCCACATAGACTTATAGCCAAATTTGTGGAAGACGCATGACCATTTCGGTTTTACTTTTGTTTAACCTCCGAAATAATGTCGGCCTAGTTTTGAAACGAACTCGCATCTCCTTTATTGAACAGCGGGCGTCGCTACAGGGGTTCAGTCCGTTTGCATAAGGATGCAAGTTGGCATGAAGAGTGTAGGTTCAGATCAGATAGTCTTCTTGTTTACAAGGTTGTGTAAGTAAAATGTGAACATTGTATATGTTTGATCTATCTAAGCGGGTGTACAGGCTTATCTGGATCTACATTGTTCACAGAGGCCAATGTGTACGTTTTCTCATTGACGGGCTTATAAGACAATATGCTTATCAGTCTAATAATTATCTTGGCCAATCCCAATTGTCGGTAATCGTCAGTCACAGCATGCTTATTATCTTACTTTATGTTATCACGAATTGTGCTACAGCAGAACCAAGTCGGTAACGACGAGGGCTATCAATACAGGGGTCGTGTGTTCGGCTGCCAGACGTTTCGACCCTCCGACAGTTCGACCCCTGATTGCTAACCTGATCTACCATTGGTTCAATTATAGGTGTATTGCTTGTTGGTTAATCTGATACAGTGGATCGTCTTTTAGAAATGCAACATAATTTAAGATTATATTTCAGACATGAATACAATGAAAACGGCTGAAGTGTATTGTTTCGGTATAATTATAAAAGCCGACATTTCTTTCAAAATATTTAATAAATTTAATGAATATATATATATTTAAGTATACATTCACTTCCAGGGGCGTAGCCCTTTTTAGGCACTGTAGGCACGTACACACGGATTTTCCCTCAAAATGGCCCAAAATGCATCTTTGTTATGTATCGACCAGATCAGCCTGCGCTGTTCGCACAGCCTGATCCGGACGACACATTCCGTCTTAGGGGGATAGATGTAAAGAGTAGATATTCCTGAAACAGAAAACCCACAAGAGGCGAAAAGTGTCTATCCGGGTACGCCTGTGTGACATGCTTAGGCTGATCCGGGTCGATACTTTACGCAGAGTCCACACTGCATATTTTCTCATGAGACGGCCTACACATTGATTATTGCCAAGCTACGCCCCTGACTCCTGAACCTACTTGCACATTAGTAGAATAAGTACATTAACAATTTACTTGTCCAGGTTCAAATACAACTTGTCCGAATATGTTATCATAAATATGCTATACATTCAAGTAAGAAAGAATAACTCAAATAAAACAAAAACCAAAGACGGTCACCATTCGAGCAGGACAACCTGGTTTAATTCACAGTCAGGTCATACCAAAGACGGCCATCATTCGAGCAGGACACCCTGTTTTAATTCACAGTCAGGTCTTACCAAAGACGCCCATCATTCGAGCAGGACAACCTGGTTTAATTCACAGTCAGGTCTTACCAAAGAGGCCCATCATTCGAGCAGGACAACCTGGTTTAATTCACAGTCAGGTCATACCAAAGACAGCCATCATTCGAGCAGGACATCCTGGTTTAATTCACAGTCAGGTCATACCAAAGACGCCCATCAGTCGAGCAGGACATCCTGGTTCCGTTTACAGTCAGGTTATACCATAGACGCCCATCATTTGAGCAGGACATCTAGGTTCAGTTCACAGTCAGGTCGTACCAAAGACGGCCATCATTCGAGCAGGACATCCTGGTTCAGTTCACAGTCAGGTCATACCAAAGACGCCCATCATTCGAGCAGGACATCTTGGTTCAATTCACAGTCAGGTCTTACCAAAGACGGCCATCATTCGAGCAGAACAAACTGGTTTAATTAACAGTCAAGTCATACCAAAGACGCCCATCATTCAAGCAGGACAACCTGGTTTAATTCACACTCAGGTCATACCAAAGACGGCCATCATTCGAGCAGGACATTCTAGTCCAAATTCACAGTTATGTCATACCTAAGACGCCCATCATTGGAGCAGGACATCCTGGTTTAATACACAATCAGGTCATACCAAAAGCGCCGATCATTCGAGCAGGACAACCTGGTCCAATTCACAGTCATGTCATACCTAAGACGCCCATCATTCGAGCAGGACATCCTGGTTTAATTCGCAGTCAGGTCATACCAAAGACGCCCATCATTCGAGCATGACAGCCTGGTCCAATTCACAGTCATGTCATACCAAAGACGACCATCATTCGAGCAGGACAACTTGGTTTAATTCACAGCCAGATCATACCAAAGACGGCCATCATTCGAGCAGGACATCGTGGTTTAATTCACAGTCAGGTCATACCAAAGACGGCCATCAGTCGAGCAGGACAACTTGGTTTAATTCACAGCTAGATCATACCAAAGACGGCCATCACTCGAGCAGGACAACCTGGTTTAATTCACAGTCAGGTCTTACCAAAGACGGCCATCATTCGAGCAGGACAACCTGGTTTAATTTACAGTAAGGTCATACAAAAGACGGCCATTATTCGAGCAGGACACTCTGGTTCAAATCACAGTCATGTCATACCAAAGACGGCCATCATTCGAGCAGGACATCGTGGTTTAATTCACAGTCAGGTCATACGAAAGACGACCATCATTCGAGCAGGACATCGTGGTTTAATTCACAGTCAGGTCATACCAAAGACGGTCATACCAAAGACGGTCATACCAAAGACGGCCATCACTCGAGCAGGACAACTTGGTTTAATTCACAGCTAGATCATACCAAAGACGGCCATCATTCGAGCAGGACAACCTGGTTTAATTTACAGTCAGGTCATACCAAAGACGGCCATTATTCGAGCAGGACAACTTGGTTTAATTCACAGTCAGGTCATACCAAAGACGGCCATCATTCGAGCAGGACACCCTGGTTTAATTCATAGTCAGGTCATACCAAAGACGCCCATCGTTCGAGCAGGACAACCTGGTTCAATTCACAGTCAGGTCATACCAAAGACGCCCATCACTCGAGTAGGACAACCTGCTTTAATTCACAGTCAGGTCTTACCAAAGACGGCCATCATTCGAGCAGGACAACCTGGTTTAATTCACAGTCAGGTCATACCAAAGACGACCATCATTCGAGCAGGACAACCTGGTTTAATTCACAGTCAGGTCATACCAAAGACGCCATCATTCGAGCAGGACAACCTGGTTTAATTCACAGTCAGGTCATACCAAAGACGGTCATCATTCGAGCAGGACACCCTGGTTTAATTCACAGTCAGGTCATACCAAAGACGCCCATAATTCGAGCAGGACAGCCTGCTTTAATTCACCGTCAGGTCTTACCAAAGACACCATCTTTCGTTCAGGACAACTTGGTTTAATTCACAGTCAGGTCATACCAAAAACGGCCATCATTCGAGCAGGACAAACTGGTTTAATTAACAGTCAAGTCATACCAAAGACGCCTATCATTCGAGCAGGACAATCTGGTTTAATTCACACTCAGGTCATACCAAAGACGGCCATCATTCGAGCAGGACAACCTAGTCCAAATTCACAGGTAGGTCATACCAAAGACGCCCATCATTTGAGCAGGACAGCCTGGTTTAATACACAATCAGGTCATACCAAAAGCGCCGATCATTCGAGAAGGACAACCTGGTACAATTCACAGTCATGTCTTACCTAAGACGCCCATCATTCGAGCAGGACATCCTGGTTTAATTCGCAGTCAGGTCATACCAAAGACGCCCATCATTCGAGCAGGACAGCCTGGTCCAATTCACAGTCATGTCATACCTAAGACGCCCATCATTCGAGCAGGACATCCTGGTTTAATTCGCAGTCAGGTCATACCAAAGACGCCCATCATTCGAGCAGGACAGCCTGGTTCAATTCAAAGTCATGTCATACCAAAGACGCCCATCATTCGAGCAGAACATCCTGGTTCAATTCAAAGTCAGGTCATACCACATACGGCCATCATTCAAGCAGGACATCCTGGTTTAACACACAGTCAGGTCATACCAAAGACGCCCACAATTCGAGCAGGATATCCTGGTTTAATTCACAGTCAGGTCATACCAAAGACGGCCATCATTCGAGCAGGACAACCTGGTTAAATTCACAGTCAGGTCATACCAAAGACGACCATCATTCGAGCAGGACAACTTGGTTTAATTCACAACCAGATCATACCAAAGACGGCCATCATTCGAGCAGGACATCGTGGTTTAATTCACAGTCAGGTCAAACCAAAGACGGCCATCACTCGAGCAGGACAACTTGGTTTAATTCACAGCTAGATCATACCAAAGACGGCCATCACTCGAGCAGGACAACCTGGTTTAATTCACAGTCAGGTCTTAACAAAGACGGCCATCATTCGAGCAGGACAACCTGGTTTAATTCACAGTCAGGTCATACCAAAGACGGCCATTATTCGAGCAGGACACTCTGGTTCAAATCACAGTCATGTCATACCAAAGACGGCTATCATTCGAGCAGGACATCGTGGTTTAATTCACAGTCAGGTCATACCAAAGACGGCCATCATTCGAGCAGGACAACCTGCTTTAATTCACAGTCAGGTCTTACCAAAGACACAATCTTTCGAGCAGGACAACCTGGTTTAATTCACAGTCAGGTCATACCAAAGACGGCCATCATTCGAGCAGGACACCTTGGTTTAATTCACAGTCAGGTCATACCAAAGACGGCCATCATTCGAGCAGGACACCCTGGTTTAATTCACAGTCAGGTCATACCAAAGACGGCCATCATTCGAGCAGGACAACCTGGTTTAATTCACAGTCAGGTCATACCAAAGACGGCCATCATTCGAGCAGGACATCCTGGTTCCGTTTACAGTCAGGTCATACCAAAGACGGCCATCATTCGAGCAGGACAACCTGGTTTAATTCACAGTCAGGTCATACTAAAGACGCCCATCACTCGAGCAGGACAACCTGGTTTAATTCACAGTCAGGTCATACCAAAGACGACCATCATTCGAGCAGGACAACTTGGTTTAATTCACAGTCAGGTCTTACCAAAGGCGGCCATCAGTGGGGAAGGACACCCCGGTTAAATTCACAGTCAGGTCATACTAAAGACTTTTAATAAAAGGGGTGTAATGACTTCCTTCCGTGGTGATCAGGGCCACGTTTTAGGATTGTAGGAAAAGCATTATGACTGATGTCAGAATTAACATACCAGAAGTGTTTAACCCTTTCCCACCGAAAGAAGCATGTTGATGCATCTGCAACAGACTACTTTTGAAAACATTGCGACAAAAGGAGAAATTGCTCAAAACGAGCAATTTCTTCTTTTGACACTTTTTATCAGTAATTTTACTTTTCATTTCTAGAGATTGTCCATATCTGGAGTATATGTTTTTTAATGTCGTCTGCTGCAGATGTGTTGTATGTGGGAAAGGGTTTTACAGGACATGCTGTGTAGTGACTGTTATATTATTATTGATAACCTTAACCATATATCAAAGCAAAGAAGGCATTGCAGTCTGGTCTGAATCTACAAGTGTTGCAAATTTCCTTTCGGTTTGACTCATAATATATCATCGTTGTACGCCTGATTGTGATACAGTTTAATGAGGATACACCTCTAGCTTTTGTGTCGGACTGTTTAGTGATTGCACTCGGACTGTTTTTTAATAAATATTAGATCCGTTTTAGATAAGCCTGCCAAATAGTGTGTAACCTTGTGTTGATAATTTCTGTTTTTAATATTTCCCTCGTTTGTTTTGTTCTAGTATTTGAATTTTTTCCAACATCTAGGAATGTAATTGGAAATTTTGCACATACGTAATAGGATAATATTTCCCATAACATTATTGAAGAAGTGCAATGTTATCTTTTAACTGATGCTTATAAAAGTATATAGTAATGTCCAACCATAGAGAAAGAAAAAATGAGTAAATATTTTATTATAATGACATATGTATACATTTAACAAAAAACATTCAAAAGACTGCACACTCTACGACATTGGGTGAAGAAGCTGGATATTTTAAAACTATTAGTATATAGATAGGTTGTATTTATATAAAATGAAATTTATTTAACATTATCCGGCACTGGTTTTGTAAATTTCGTGGCAACATTGAAAAAAGTTCCCCTGTGGTAACATTTGGAAGATTGAAGTATTTAAAAAATTGGTACATAGTTGAAAAACTGTAAGAAAGACAAATTGCTCAAATCTCTTTTCTTCCACAACTACTTCAAAAGTTGTCTTCTGAAGAGGCATTAAACGTGGTTTCTATATCAGAGAAAGAGTTCATCCAATTTTTAACATTAACATGGATATAATAGTAAACTTATTTTGTTTCGTATTTTACAGGAAAGCTCGATAGATGTTCTCATCAACTGAGTGGAGAAAACATCCAATAAACAGGTCCGGATAGAGAGAAAGAACGAGAAAGAGAGAGAATCTGCTTTCAAGAACCATTTACGAGTTGATATTTTTGGCGTTGTTTGCATTGAAAACATTGGATGTAAGCAGCATGAGATCTGGAAAATAAGAAGCATACCTTTGATACAAAGTTGAAACCATTGTGGAAAAAGGAGCAAGTGTTCCTTTTCCAACAATTTCTTCAGTCCTCTGTCCAAATGTTTGTATGAGTGAAACGGTTTACTTTCATGAATATAGTTTCACAAAATCAGCTGATGTTTGTTCATATGAATTGTATGTCTTTGAGACCATTCAAAAGACGACTGTCACTAATAGATTTATAAATTGAGAAACAAAGACTATACTTGTTCATTTATCCGAACTATTATAAATTTGAATTTAAATATTTTTTCTATGAAAGAAAAAATTGATCAAATAGCACTGGTCTTTTTTTTATTTAGAGATCACAGGGTCCATTTATAAAAGTTCTCAGTACTCAAAAATTAATACCATGCTCGAGATAAGACTTCTAATTGGTCAATTTGGAGAACGAATTAGCTTTTAACCAATCAAATACTTGAGCACAGATTAAACATTTTTATAGTTTTGGAGCCTGTTCTCTTACTTGGGGGCTCCAATTAAATTGTACGGGTAACTCGATTATTGATGCAGTAAGCGCGATGATGCACAGAGAAGTTTCAAAGTCCCAAGGCATGTCAAAGAAATTGAGAGCATATACTTAAAAAATGACGATCAATCTAAATGGTAACAGCATCTGTTTTGGAAACGTTTAAGTTGTTATGACTACTAGACATGTGAAACCAATTCATTGCAGCAGAAATTGATTCTTAGAATCTCGCTGTGCTTAGTTAGGTGCATAGGTTTGAAATCCATCCTTTCCTCGAACGTGTACTTTTGCGTCCTTTACGTCGACATCGCCCTCATGCCTATACACGTTCCTTGTGCCATCGGAATGGTTTGTAACTTTTGACACTGGCACTTTCACCTCAATTGCTACTGCGGTTTTATCTTCTTTGCTTTCCCAATATCCTGTTGACCCATCATAATTATTCTTTGCTACTTCACTTCTAGGGACGTCCGGGCCAATTGCTGTCAGGTACGTTCCAGGGCCATAAACAGCATCGTCGTTTGCAGACTGTTGTTCTGACTTTAGGATTTTTCCTGATTCCATTATTTTCGTTGCGGACGCTTCATCCGTGTGATGGTAAAGTGTAATAGTGTCTATAATATAACAAACAATGAAGTTATAATTATACCTGCCAAGATTAATTCAGCCATGTAAATGTATAATAGAAAAATATATCTGATAGTTAGAAGTACATTGCATAAAAGCGATGTCTCCACCAATACAGTCATCTCCACACAGAGGTCGATCATTATGTGAAGTTTGAAAACTCCCGTTCAAAGTATTCTTGATATATTCAGTAGACATCAATTTGAAATTAAATGCCTATGTGACCTTGACCTTTTGACAGCCAAAACAATAAGGGTCATGTATTAACAGAGTCTAATCATCTTGTTAAGTTGGAATATTCTGGGTCAACGGGGACGTTATTTGGGTATTGAGCGGATACGGATTTGACATTTACAAATCCGTCTGAACTTGTATTTGACACAGTAATCCACCATATTGCCAGACTGAAGTGTACTAGTTTTCTGATAAGTTAACCAGTCAACTGTTGTTTATGTGGACTTATGGTTTCCGAATAAATCACAGAATGGAAGTTATACGAACAAATTTAATCTTTAAAGTGATCTTTTAACGTAAATAGTTTGTTTGGTTGAGACGGGTAAGGATATCGTTTTCCAGTGGAAAGGAGTCCTAACGCTTTCCCACCTGCAGAGGCATTTTGACGCAATAGCTGCAGACGACTTTTGAAAACATTGTGGCCAAAGTTTAAATTGTTCGTGATGAGCAACTTCTCCTTTGGCCACAGTGTTTTCAACTTTATTTAACAATTAATCTATCTTTTATTGACATGTTTAAGGTTTTTGTTGCCATATTTTAAAAGTCGCCTGCTGCATGTTTGTTGTATGTATGAAATGGTTAAATAGGAATGTGTGGGTTTCTAGAGGCAGTCCATACCTTTTGGGTATTTCATCCAGAAACAAATGTGTGGGACATATCCAACGCAACCAAATGCCTACATATTGTTTTCAAAATGATATGTAGCTTGCTTAATACAAGCTGGAAGTTGTTTTCATTTGAAATCAAATAGGTGGGGCTAAACTAATTGAGAGTTATATATTTGTAAGCTTTATGGTATTGCTCTTATCCTATCTGTTTTGGAGTGCAGTTAATCAGGAATCATGGCATTATATTATTGTTGTTGTAAATAATTATAATATGACATATTACCTTTTGAACCATTAGATGCCATTTTATCTCAACTTGGTGATGTCTCTTCCTGAAAATGTGGTAAAGGCACGTATACGGAACAAATAACCAACTTCACATTTGAATAAGGAATAAGGAAACAAGTTACAGGTTTTCGAATAAGTTACAGGTTTTCGACAACACATCATTTGTCTTCCATCAATAGATGAATGGTCTACTTGGAAAAGCAGCCATTTGCGTGCAATAAATTTTGATTGAACCAGGAAACATGTAAAGATGATGTTTCAGCTGTGAAAATTTACTTAAACATTGTTTAAAAGAGCGTAAAAACCTCAATCAATAAAACGTATAGATGCTCATCTATAATACATCACCCACTGTACTTTCAGTGCTTTGATTTTATAAGTAACAGGTTGTTTAATTTTTTCAATATTGTCTCTGTCAGCTTCTACAGCAACAACAATATCGACGTTGTGGTTGGCAACATTAATATATGCAGTTTTAATTATATTTTGGCTAGCAAAGGCTTCTTTTCTTGAAAAAGGGTGAATAAGTAACAGGTTTCTGAATAAGTGACAGGCGATTTAATATGTACCAGTAGATTCGTCATCTAAAACAACAACAGCATCACATTTGTTGTTGGCAACCTCAACGTATGCAGTTTGAAAGGATGTTCTCGATATCAACCACTCATATGTTGAAAACCGTCGAATAGGTAACAGATGATTTTAATTGTACCAATAGGTCACTGTCAGCATCTACCATAACAACAAAATCATCACAATTGTGGTTTACAACATCAACATATATGCTGTTTAAATACAATTTTAGATAGAAGTCTTCTTGTCTTGAAGCCGAGCCCCGGTAGGGACGCGGGCTGTCCATCTAGGGGATGTGAGTTCGAATCCCGGCTCGGCCAACTTTCTTTCCGACGTTTGGCAAAAGAAAATGCGACATGAGTCATTCGTCTTCCACCAATGGGCTAAGTCTATGTGGAAAAACAGCCAGTTGCTTGGAAAGATTATTGTGTGGATTACTTGTGTGAGAAAACGAAAACCAGGAAACACATGAGTAGGTGAACTTGAGACCGTGATATGACTGAGATAATGTTCAAACGGCGTTAAACCCCAATTAATTAATCTTTTCTTAAAAAAGGGCCGAATAATAAACAGTTTTTTTTTAGATAAGTAATAGACGATATTATATGTATCAATAGGTCTCTTTTAGCATCTACAACAACACCATGGTCATCACAATTGTGGTTTGCAACATCAACATATGCAGTTTGAATGATATTTTGGTTAATGAACAGGGTTTTTTAATAAGTAACAGATGATTTAGTATGTATAATTAGGTACCAAACAACATCTACACACAACAACAACAACATCACATGTGTTGTTGGCAATATCAACATATGCAGTACCGAAGCTCAAATCTAAATAAGTAATGAGTAATGAACAAGGAACAAGTAACCAACTTCACATTTGAATAAGGAACAAGTAAACAACTTCTCATTTGAATAAGAAATAAGAAACAAATAACAAATAACCAACTCCACACAAATATTAAACTAAAAAATCAACAACCAATACATAGCATTTAAAACAGATCAACTTCGTATATATAAATTATTATGAAATAATGACAAACTAAAAACAACATAACCAATGTTTACTAAATAACATTATAACATGTGCATAGCCAGTGAGGGATTCACTGGGGAATCCGAAAATGATAAGTATGTTTGTTGGTGATATGACTGATGTCACAATGTTTTATTAAGGTAAGCCCATTAATAAGAAATATTAAATTGTAGAACATAACAGTGCATAGGGTAGAACAAATTCACAAAATATTTGCTTTTTAAATCTAAATTGTTACGCCCATGCCCGATTTAAAGCTTTCTGGAGATAAAACATAGACTTACCTGAATGTTTTTAGCAGGTCCAATGAAGACCGGTCGGTAGTATAGGTAGACTGTGGTCTGCTTTTTAGCGATGAGTCAATTGTCATTTCATGGAAAATCTATTAATAGACCTATGGAAAACTGAAACTGAAAAACCAAAATGTGTGACTTTATGATCGGCAAAGACCCAGAACAGTATGTAACCCAGTGCAGTCCGATCCACGTATTCTCAGTTATCATTTTTATTCAGGAAATCAGAATGGAAGCTTCGGTAGAATAATGACAGGGAAAACGAAGTATTGATTTTGATATGGTAGTTGTTTAAGTTGAGATGGGGAAACAACGAACATGAGGTTGGGAAGTATGTGCACAGTAAAGTTGATTTAATAAGGGGCATTAGGGCGTGTTTCGCTCAGCTGTGTATAACTCACTTCAGACAAAGTCAGAACTAACTGAACATTACATAATTCTGATCAAGGCAATTTAGCCATTTCCCACATAGGATATTCTTCAATAAAGCATCTTTTTGAGAGCCATCAAGGGTCTTCTTAAACTTGACCCTTTACCTATTACCATTTCTGGCCTACATGACAATAGTTTGGAATTAGCGCATGTGTCATCACGATATTATCAGGACAAACATTATTGCAAAGTTTCACCAATCTTTAACCAAATCTGTAGCTTCAAGATCTTTCTTAAACTTGGCCTCGTGACTTTGTTTTTGACCAAACATCCCCACTATTCGAAAATGGCCTATACATCATCACTACAGACATGTTTAAACAGTTGTAAGGCTTAATGTTCTTAAATGTGGCCTAGTGGCCTAGTTTTGACCCGAAATGGCACAAATGAGTTGAGTTTTTTGGATACGGTCTAGAATTTCCAAGATGGCGACCGTTTCGGTGACAGAAAGGTAGGTATCACCTACCTTACGGTGTAGTCATGGCAGACGTTCTGATAAAGTGCCAAGATGCTAAAGTTAAAAATGCGGCTTCCTGAGTGTTGATTGTCAACAAGAATATTTTACAATTCTACTTAGTGACCTAGTTTTGACTCTACGTGACCGCTATTTGAACTTGGCCTACATATCATCAAGGTTAACAAACTGAAAATGTTTCATGGAGATTAGATAAGAACATTTCGTGGCCTCTAGAGTATTAACACGCATATGAATCACTACGAACAAAAGGCGATCACAATAATTCACCTTGAGCTTTTGAATTTCACAATATCTATATATCCTTATTTATTTGTTTAAGTTGGACACTGCGTAATGCATCGACCTGGATCAGCCTGCGCAGTCCGCGTAGGCTTATCCGGGCCGACACATTCCGTTTCAAGCGGATAGAGGTACATATATAGAGTAATGATTCCTGAAATAGAAAATCCACAGGAGAAGAAAAGTGTCTGTCCGGGTTAACCTGCGCGGCATGCTAAGACAGATCTGGTTGACTTTTCGCAGAATCCACGTGTTGGTTTTCTCGTGGAACGGCTCATTTGGCAATGTTATCCCCGCAATCCTGAACACATTGGGTTTTATGTCGATATTATGTTAGAAAATGCAGTCATGCTGAAATTTTATCTGAGCAAACAATACAGGTTGTTTAATGAATGAGAATCTTTTTGTTCTGTTTTTTTTTTTTTGCATACAAGGCTCCTTGCGTACTCTTCTTCTTCTTCGTCTTCTATTTCCAAAAAGTGCAATTATTCCAGTATTTCAGCACGTTCGTTTTTGAGTTTAGTAATTTATTGAACATAGATTGCGAAAAAAGCGTTAGTTTAGCTTTCAGCTTATATTAATCAGGAACGTATCTTATGTACGTCCTTGTTTAAATGAAGCTCGATGTCTGCTTTTTGGAAACATTACCACTTATCAAACCGTTTGTGTACTGAAATCCCATAAGCGGAATCCGCTCATCACGGGATTCAAACCCGTTATATTTCGTACGAGAGGCTGGCGCTCTACCACTGCATCAATGTTCGACCATTCATTAGCTAATTTCACAAGCTTATACATGTAGCATGTGTTGATATACCGTTGTGACGTGTTAATTGAAGACGAGTGACGCGGCTTGCATTGACTTTTGCCAAACGTAAGAAGGAATGTTAGCCGAATTAGGGTACGAATTCTCAAACCATTGATTTGACAGCCCGCGTCGTTACCGAGTGAGCATCCATGGCTCCGCTACATGTTGTTAAGCCGATACGTATACCATGATTATATTGACTTTTTCCCACCTGACTGATAAATATGGATAAATGAATGAATAAATGAATAAATGAATAAATGAATAAATGAATAAATGAATAAATAAATAAATAAATAAACAAAAACATAAATTATAGAATGAATGCTTTAATTAATAACTTATATAAATAAATAAATTAATGAGCTCATTAATAAATAACGGAATAATAAATCTCCAATACAATAGATACACTGAGATAACAGCACGAGGTTAAAGCGATGGTTCGTTGGGAAGGTCGTACCAGTGTTATAATGGTGTCTGTTATATGTGGGGATAGGTAACAAACATGCCGTGTCATCCGGAAACATACTTGGAAACATTTTAACGATCAGAATACAAAGTCACATAGAGGGTTGGGAGTCGTATATGATATGAGCCGTCCCGCGAGAAAACCAACATTATGAACTCTGCGTAAAGTGTCGACCCTGATCCGCCTAAGCATGTCGTGCAGGCTTACCCGGAAGGAAACGTTTCGCCTCCTGTGACTTTTCTGTATCAGGAATCATTATTATACACCTCTATCTCCCTGAGACGGAAAATGTCGGCCCGGATCAGTCTGCGCGGACAGCGTACACTGATCTGGTCGATACATCACGCAGATGCCATACTGTTGGTTTTCTAGCGGGACAAGTCAAATAGTTCTTTAAATGTCTCAATGATGTATGCATGTCGAATTGTCTATGGACTGCATAAAGAAATGCATTGATCGGGTTATATAAAAAGGGACGGCTGATATGGCTATTAACACGCCGCTGATACGCGACCGTCGGTTCGCCATGTTTAGGATCGTTTTATCATATATTATGGCAGACAAGGGGGGAATGTGTGGTCTTAGACAGATAAACTTGGAGATGAACCTCCATTAACCCTTTCCGACATTCAACATATATGCAGCAGACGACTCTATGTATATTTAGGTCAAATGTGGAAAAATCGTTGTAAATAAAGATACTATTATTGAAAAGAGATGAAATTGTCACCATGAGGAATTTCTTCTTTATCACAATGTTTTTAAGAATTCGTCTGCAACAGATAGGTCAAAATGCATCTACATATGGAAAAGGTCTAGAAACCCGTTCTCTTCTATAAAACTGAACCGACGACTCCAACAATATTCAAGGAAATAATGATTGCCAAACGATAAGTCATGAAATATGCAACACTACAGTCTGAAAATGAAAGAAATATACAATAATATGGAAAGCAATAAAACGAGCATTGCTCTTGACAGTTAATTTCTTTTCAGGCGTATTAGTGCCTAAGGCGGGATAACGAACCCAGTCATGAGGTCTAGGATTTAATGTTTTTAACAGACATTAGCGCTGTTCCTGTCTCAATAAAATGAGTGTGTGGTCTCGTCCAAGTAGAAACAAGACTTACAGCATTAGTTCATAATGGGTGTTATATACATGTATAGTGAAGACGCTACGTGAATTCTACCATAGCTCCCTTTACCACTTTAAAAAGTTTGCAGCAGACGACCTCAACATCGACAAATGGATAAACTCTAAATTGAAAGAGTATGAATTGAATCGCTGAAAATATTTTGGCAACCGGAGAAATTGCTTACCAGGAGCAATTTCTCTTTAGCCATAACGTTTCCATAAACCAACTGTTACCGATGCGTTAAAAAGCGTTTCCATGTTGGAGAGGGTTCGTGAATTTCTCCTGGAAAGTGTTTGCTATTTAACCCTTTCCCTCATATAGACGCTTTATGACGCCTCTGCAGCAGACGGCTTTTTGAAAACATAGTGACAAAAGAAGAAATTGCACAACACGTGCAATTTCTCCTTTTGACACATTGTTTTCCACTTTAAATCATAGTTTATCTATTCAAATATAGAGATTTTCCATATTTTAACAAAATATGTTTAAAGTCGTCTGCTGCAAATTTGTCGTTTATATTTAACGTTTGCCAGAAGACATTGGATATGTTGAACTGGTGTTATGTTAAACATAGTGACAAAAGAAACAAGAGGACCAAGATGGCCCTAAATTGATCACCTGAGCAACAAATATTTTACTGTAAATATCTTTGAAGAGGGTCACCCAAGGAACATTTTTACTAAATTACATAGAACTATGACAAACTGCTTTGGAGAAGCTGAATGCTCTGTACACAATATTGACGTTATGCGACAGTTATTATCAGTATGCATGTTGTACAATTTGCAATACACATTACGGACGTAATGTGACAGATATTTCAGTCAGGCATATGAAAATGATGTTACAATGCTATGCACACAATACGGCTGTAATGTGTCAGATATCCCAGTCAAACATATGTTAAATGTTATTAAAGTTATGGACATGTTGTAAATGCTGTACACAATACGGACGTAATTGCACAGTTATTTCCTTCACGGATGTTGTAAAATGCTATACACAATACGGACGTTATTATTGTAAACTGTTCCATACACTTGATACGCAATGTTACAGTTATTATAATCTTGCATGTTGTACATTGCTGTACATACTATCGACATAATGTGAAAGTTATTTCAGGCATGCAAGTTGCTAAATGTTTTATACAATAAAAAATATAACAAGTGACAGTTATTCCAAACGTGCACGTCTTTAAATGTTGTTCACACTATCGACATTATGACAGTTATTCCCATCATGCATTTTGTTAAATCTTTCTTACACTACAGACGTAATGTGACACTTAATCCCATCATGCATATGTTGTAAAATATTTCATACACTTTAGACATATTATGACAGTTATTCCCATCATGTATGTTGTCAAATGTTTTATACACTTTGGACAACATATGACAGTATTTCTTATCAAACATGCTGTAAAATCATGTACATATTTTAGACATAATTTGACATTTATTCTAATCAAACATGCTGCACTATATACGTAATATGACAGTTATTCTAAACATGCATAATGTAAAACGTTTAACACTAATGAAAATAACGTGGCGTTATTCTAACCAAACATGCTTAACAATATTATTCACACTATGGTCATAATGTGACATGCATTCTAATTACACATGCTGTTAAAGGTTTTACACACTTTATAGACATAATGTTGCATGTATTCTAATCAAACATGCTGTCAATTGTTGTACATACTTTAGACATAATGTTGCATGTATTCTAACCAAACATGCTGTCAATTTTTGTCAATACTTTAGACGTAGTGACAGTAATTCTAATCACATATACTGTAAAACGGTGTACACCATTTAGACGTAGTGTGACGGTTATTCTTATCAAACACTGATACATGCAGTACACCATTTAGACGTAGTGTGACAGTTATTCTTATCAAACACTGATACATGCTGTACACCATTTAGACGTAGTGTGACGGTTAGCCTTATCAAACACTGATACATGCTGTACACCATTTAGACGTAGTGTAACAGTTATTCTTATCAAACATTGATACATGCAGTACACCATTTAGACGTAGTGTAACAGTTATTCTTATCAAACACTGATACATGCTGTACACCATTTAGACGTAGTGTAACAGTTATTCTTATCAAACACTGATACATGCTGTACACCATTTAGACGTAGTGTGACGGTTAGCCTTATCAAACACTGATACATGCAGTACACCATTTAGACGTAGTGTGACAGTTATTTTTATCAAACACTGATACATGCAGTACACCATTTAGACGTAGTGTGACAGTTATTCTTATCAAACACTGATACATGCTGTACACCATTTAGACGTAGTGTGAAGGTTAGCCTTATCAAACACTGATACATGCTGTACACCATTTGTACGTAGTGTGACGGTTAGCCTTATCAAACACTGATACATGCAGTACACCATTTAGACGTAGTGTGACAGTTATTCTTATCAAACACTGATACATGCAGTACACCATTTAGACGTAGTGAGACAGTTATTCTTATCAAACACTGATACATGCAGTACACCATTTATACGTAGTGTGACAGTTATTCTTATCAAACACTGATACATGATGTACCCCATTTAGACGTAGTGTGACGGTTATCCTTATCAAACACTGATACATGCAGTACACCATTTAGACGTAGTGTGACGGTTATTCTTACCAAACACTGATACATGCTGTACACAATTTAGACGAAGTGTGACAGTTATTCTTATCAAACACTGATACATGCAGTACACCATTTAGACGTAGTGTGACGGTTATTCTTATCAAACACTAATACATGATGTAACCCATTTAGACGTAGTGTGACGGTTATCCTTATCAAACACTGATACATGCTGTACACCATTTAGACGTAGTGTGACGGTTATTCTTATCAAACACTGATACATGCAGTACACCATTTAGACGTAGTGTGACGGTTATCCTTATCAAGCACTGATACATGCAGTACATCATTTAGACGTAGTGTGACGGTTATTCTTATCAAATACTGATACATGATGTACACCATTTAGACGTAGTGTGACGGTTATCCTTATCAAACACTGATACATGCAGTACACCATTTAGACGTAGTGTGACGGTTATCCTTATCAAACACTGATACATGCAGTACATCATTTAGACGTAGTTTGACGGTTATTCTTATTAAATACTGATACATGCAGTACACCATTTAGACGTAGTGTGACGGTTATCCTTATTAAATACTGATACATGCTGTACACAATTTAGACGTAGTGTGACGGTTATTCTTATCAAACACTCATACATGATGTACACCATTTAGACGTAGTATGACGGTTATTCTTATCAAATACTGATAACTGCTGTACACCATTTAGACGTACTGTGACGGTTATTCTAACCAAATATGCTGTAAGATATTGAACAAACTTTGGACATAATGTGAAAGTTATTCTAATCAAACATGCTGTACAATAATGTTCACTCTTTAGACGTAGTGTGACAATTAATTCTGATCACATATGCTTTAAAATGCTGTACACATTTTAGACGTAATGTGACTGTTATTCTAATCAAATATGCTGTAAAATGTTTGACACACTATAGCCATAAGGTTGCAGTTACTTTAATATCGAACATGCTGTGAAATGTTGTTCACAATATGGACATACTGTTGCAGTTATTCTAATCAAATATGCTGTGAAATGCTGTACACAATATGGATATAATGTTGCAGTTATTCTAATCAAATTTGCTTTGAAATGCTGTACACAATATGGACATAATGTTGCAGTTATTCTAATCAAATATGCTGTGAAATGTTGTACACAATATGGACGTAATGTGAGCTTCATTCACACTATGTTCGTTTTTAAATGATAACCGCCCTAAATGTATTCTTTCTGTTTAACTGTGCACAATCTCGGATGTCTCTCCTTGCTCCGCTTATATTCTATGTCATCTCAAATTTAAGACTTTTGTTCATAAAATAGTCAATATTATGAAAAGGCCATATCAATTAGCATATTGTTTATCTGATTTAAGTATTACTCGTCACTATCAACCTGAACTGACCTTTGAGCCGATATAAATAGTTTTATGATTTACGCGTTTTGTCATCAAGCGTATATAAACGGTGTGCAATCTATCCCACCATTTGCTTCTGCATAAAACAATTTAAAATCTGATGAAATGCAAATTATTATAATATACACATTTGCATTAAGGTCCAAATCAGTTAAATACTATCCTGTCATTAGTCGCCGGGCAGAAGCCCGCGACTTCTATTTTTAATAGGTTTTCGGAAATCACATGGGAGGGCGGCTTATTATTAGAAAGAAACAAATCTAGATGATTTGAACATATTACAATTGTGGTTGTTTACGAACACTAATAAATGACACATCTAAAATGAAATAAATATTCCGATCTTTTAATGTTTGCAGTTTTTTTTATTTCACTCGCATTTAAGTTTTTTGTCTTATTTACGAAGACAAAAGTGGTCCCTTCAAGACGTAAACCAAGATCCCCTAATGCAGACTCTTATGTGTCATCATTGAGGTCAATTTCGGATTCTCCTTTTAATAGCAATTGTTAACTTACTAAATGTTGTTTTCATGTTCAAAGAGATGTCTTGATTTATGTAGAATTCATTTAATAATGTTAATCCATGCATATCTAAAGTAGGAACTGTTTCTAAGCTAAATATAGACCCTATTCTGTTGTGTAGTTTCGTGACCTTTAACATCGATTTTCGCGCATGCGCATTTCGATATGAAAAAGCGAGTGATATTATTTTATTTTAGACAAGTACAAGACGAATGTTTGACGCAAAGCGTCAAAGAGAAGCCGCAATATTTCGTTGTACATGTAGAAATAAGAAAAAAAGAACATTTTTAAATCCACAAACAATAGAACAATTTAAACTGTAGACGGTAATGCTGATATATTTCTCCTTTTGAAGACTTTTGTTTTCTTCAAATTACCTCCCTTTAAAGCAATACCAGGATATTTACCTTGTGATTCGAATAAAATTGACAAACATTGAAATTATATGAATGAATACTATTATTTAAATAAGTAACAACAGCAAAATTAAATTTAAGCCAGATAAATGTGTACACATTTCGTTAATTTTGTATAGATACCCTAATGTATAGGTATGAATATAAAATATATAAGCAAATGTTTTCATTACAACGTTCCTAATGTTTGAATAGACCAAGGAAAGTCAAAAATACATAACTAAATCAATGCGGTCTTTTCCGGCGACATTGATGCCTTGCATCAACTTTCTCTTGTATATGAGTGTATTCAAAGTCAACAAAGGATATGCTTTAAAATTATACATGTCGAGATCAGCCGATAGTTACCCAGGTGTATGAATAAGGTTAACCCTTACCCATGATATACGACACTCACACTATTCAAGTGTATACACTTTACTTTACGATAAACGACCATCTGGTTCTTTAAACAGAATTTATATATTGCAAACAATAAAATATTAATGATACGATTAAACATAATTTTAATCAAAATAAGTATTGTTAACTTCATTGAATGATGAATGCTAATCATATACAGAGAACAATATCTGCCTAAAATACGACTTTATACCAAATACAAACATCGGATATGCAAACCATTCACTGCAATAACGACAAGACACTTCGCCTTCATTGAATGCATATCTGTAAGTATTTCTGATGGATATCTACATCACATGAGATATTTTAACGATATTATGCTGCTGCGACAGGATCTAAATCATGTTTTATAGCCAGTGAATGTCTGCT
>JASEVX010000078.1:22500-138315 GCA_031761405.1 Serripes groenlandicus | reverse complement strand
CATTATATAAGTTTTGGTAATTTTTAATGGAAGACGATTTATGCTAGTCATAACGACTTTTTTCTTTTCCCTCTCTCTCTCTCTCTCTCTCTCTCTCTCTCTCTCTCTCTCTCTCTCTCTCTCAGCTCTCTCTCTCCTTCTCTCTCTCTCTCTCTCTCTCTCTCTCTCTCTCTCTCTCTCTCACCCACACACTCTCTTTCACTCCATATCTCTCTCTCTGTCTAATCTGTCTCTTTCTTCTCCTGTCTCTCTTTCTCTCTCTCTGTCTCTCTCTATGTGTGTGTGTCTCTCTATCTCTCTCTGTCTCTATCTCTCTCTCTGTGTCTGTCTGTCTGTCTGCATGTCTGTCTGTCTGTCTGTCTGTCTGTCTGTCTGTCTGTCTGTCTGTCTGTCTGTCTGTCTGTCTCTCTCTCTCTCTCTCTCTCTCTCTTCCCTCTCTCCTTCTCTGTCTCGCTCTCTCACACTCACTCTATTGTCTGTCTCTCTGTCTGTCTGTCCGTCTCTCTCTCTCTCTCTCTTCTTTCTCTCACATCTTTTTCTTTCCCTCTCGTGCGCTCTCTCTCTCTCCCTACTTCCCTCTCTATCTCTCTCTCTCACACGCTCACACTCTCTCTCTTCTCTCTCTCTCTTTCTCTCTCTTTCTCCCTCTCTCTCTCTCTTTCTCTCATCACATATTTTTCTCTTTCCCCTCTCGCGTCGCTCTCTCTCTCACACACAACACTATCTCTGTCTCTCTGTCTCTGTCTGTGTCTCTGTCTGTGTCTGTCTCTCTCTGTTTAATTCCAGGCAACCTGACTACCTCCCAACATTATATAAGTTTTTGGTAATTTTTAATGGAAGACGATTAATGCTAGTGAGTAACGACTTTTTCTTTCTTTCCCTCATCGCAGCGCTCGCTCTCTCTCTCTCTCTCCTCTCACACTATCACATCTCTCTCGATCTCTGTCTATCTGTCTCTTTCTCTGTCTGTCTCTTTTCCTCTCTTCTCTCATCTCATCTCTCTCTCCTTCTCTCTCCTCTCTCTTCAGCTCATCTCTCTCGTCTCTCTCTCTCTCTCTCTCCCTCTCTCGTTCTCTTTCTCTCTTCTCTCGGCGTTTAAACTACAATCAAAATCAACTACACATCAATAAGTCTTACGTGTGGGTAGAAATAGGGAAAGGTCCCCATTTATTTTATAAAGACACGGGAGGGTAATACCCGTTTCTTTACAGATGTATAGAATGGTAATACGAACATGGGTAGGTCCCTGTTTGTACATGAGATGAGTACCTCCATTTCAATAGGTGGTTAGTATGATATCTGGGGGATTGAATGCATTGACGAGTTTCAAAAATTCAAACATTGATTCAAATCATTACAATTATGTTGCAATGTCGTGTTTGGTCGCATTCACTCGTTTTTGCAACCATTGTGTGAAAATAATGTAAATTCTCCCAAGTCTTACCAAAAGGATTCCATTTTCGTCAGCTGCATGTTTGCTGCTAACGGTAGGCAAAGGGGGTGCTTAAAAAGGAATCCCTTGAACAATGAAAATAACTAGGCTATGCATTTACTTAACAATTTAGTACAGTTGTTAAAGTTAATTATATTTTTGTCTCAAACATTAAAAAATCATATTGGCATCTCTCTCTGTCATCTGTCACTCTTTCTATCTCTCTATCTCTTTGTCTTTCTCTCTCCGTCTCTTCTTCTGTCTTTCTCTCCTCTCTCTGTTTCTTTTCTCTCTCTCTCTCTTCTCGTTCTCTCTCTCTCTCTCTCTCTCTCTTCTCTCTCTCTCTCTCCTCTCTCTCTCATCTCTCTCTCTCTCTCTCTCTCTCTATCTATCTTTTTCTCTCTCTCTGATCAGAACATATCAATTGCCATTGCAGTGGCATTACCGACGAAGATATTTCGGCGCGAAGAAAGGTAAAAGAACACGCAATGTAGAAAGTATCGTGTCGAAAGGTACGTCACTGGAGAATCACCCTAACATAAAGTTAATAAAACAGATCTGAATGCTGTTTCAACAATATTTCAGTTATTTAATGGCTGTCAATTCAGATAACCATTGTGTCGCATCAATTCCTTCACACAGTTAACAATCCGCATGTATAAACTCTCAAATTATGGTGATAGTTTATATAACAATTTACAATATGCAGGGTAGAAATTACGTCCATATCAGTGTCATGTACAGCTCAGTACAACATGCGCGATGTTGCTGTTGACTCTTACTTATTGTAACTTATTCACTCTAACTACTTATTCACTCTAATTACTTATCCACGTTTTAACAACTAATATATCAGGAATGTAGGTCTACGTCCCTGAATATTATGTACATTCAAATGACAAGCAAAATAACCCCATCGTATACCCATTGAGCAGACATTCACTGGCTATAAAACATGATTTAGATCCTGTCGCAGCAGCATAATATCGTTAAAATATCTCATGTGATGTAGATATCCATCAGAAATACTTACAGATATGCATTCAATGAAGGCGAAGTGTCTTGTCGTTATTGCAGTGAATGGTTTGCATATCCGATGTTTTTATATGGTATAAAGTCGTATTTTAGGCAGATATTGTTCTCTGTATATGATTAGCATTCATCATTCAATGAAGTTAACAATACTTATTTGATTAAAATTATGTTTAATCGTATCATTAATATTTATTGTTTGCAATAATAAATTCTGTTAAAGAACCAGATGGTCGTTTATCGTAAAGTAAAGTGTATACACTTGAATAGTGTGAGTGTCGTATATCATGGGTAAGGGTTAACCTTATTCATACACTGGGTAACTATCGGCTGATCTCGACATGTATAAATTTTAAAGCATTATCCTTTGTTGACTTTGAATACACTCATATACAAGAGAAAGTTGATGCAAGGCATCAATGTCGCCGGAAAAGACCGCATTGATTTAGTTATGTATTCTTGACTTTCCTTAGTCTATTCAAACATTAGGAACGTTGTAATGAAACATTTGCTTATAATTTTTTATTCATACCTATACATTAGGGTATCTATACAAAATTAACGAAATGTGTACACATTTATCTGCTTAAATTTAATTTTGCTGTTGTTACTTATTTAAATAATAGTATTCTCATTCATATAATTTCAATGTTTGTCAATTTTATTCGAATCACCAAGGTAAATATCCTGGTATTGCTTAAAGGGAGGTAATTTGAAGAAAACAAAAGTCTTCAAAAGGAGAAATATATCAGCATTACCGTCTACAGTTTAAATTGTTCTATTGTTTGTGGATTTAAAAATGTTCTTTTTTTCTTATTTCTACATGTACAACGAAATATTGCGGCTTCTCTTTGACGCTTTGCGTCAAACATTCGTCTTGTACTTGTCTAAAATAAAATAATATCACTCGCTTTTTCATATCGAAATGCGCATTGCGCGAAAATCGATGGTAAAGGTCACGAACTACACAACAGAATAGGGTCTATATTTAGCTTAGAAACAGTTCCTACTTTAGATATGCATGGATTAACATTATTAAATGAATTCTACATAAATCAAGACATCTCTTTGAACATGAAAACAACATTTAGTAAGTTAAAATTGCTATTAAACAGGAGAATCCGAAATTGACCTCAATGATGACACATAAGAGTCTGCATTAGGGGGGTGTTGGTTCACGTCTTGAAGGGACCACTTTTGTCTTCGTAAATAAGACAAAAAAATTAAATGCGAGTGAAATAAAAAAAACTGCAAACATTAAAAATCGGAATATTTATTTCATTTTAGATGTGTCATTTATTAGTGTTCGTAAACAACCACAATTGTAATATGTTCAAATCATCTAGATTTGTTTCTTTCTAATAATAAGCCGCCCTCCCATGTGATTTCCGAAAACCTATAAAAATAGAAGTCGCGGCTTCTGCCCGGCGACTAATGACAGGATACAGTCCTCCACTTGTCCCCAGAAATTTGTCCAAAGTTTAGTCATGGCTTATCAGTCCCTGGTAATCAGCTGTATTAATTAATTTGCCATTAACAGGGATTCCCTACTGGGCGACAGTCCCCCATTAGTTATCTCTGTCCGATTCATGACACATCACAACATCTGCATTGTTTGGCAGTAACATTGCACTGTAGCTTTATCATTGCATTCAGTGTAATATAAAAGCGAAGTCATATTTGTGATTGCTGTTTCTTTTAGGAGCTTTTGAATAACACTTATAAAGAAGTAAAGATGACTTAATAAAATGTAATAGATTTTGTTTACATTATGACTATTATTTGTTTAACCATTTCCATCATACGACAATTCTGCAGTAGACGCATTTAAACAGATTTTGTCAAATTATAGAAAATCTCTATAGTGAATGACTCAAAGTGGAAAACATTGTGGCAAAAGGAGAAATTGCTCGTTTTGTGCAATTTCTTCTTTTATCACTATTTTTTCAAAAAACCTGTCTGCTGCAGAGCATCAGAAAGCGTCTATATGAGGGAAAGGGTTAAAATTGTGATATATTATTTCAGCACAATTTGTTCGGCCTACGAAGTCGTAGAGCTTACATGTTTGTTTTAAGTATTGCTTTTTTAGATGATGAAAATAATAATAAAGACGATACTAGTATATGTGTATATTTACGTGCTAACAGATACACCGTCGTCCAATGAAGCCGTGTGCGTACCCGAATACAGGACGGGAAACTGTGCCGGACGCAGGTCGTAGGAACGCTAGTATTGGCTGGAGAAAAAGAAGTAAATCGCGCTCAATGACAAATATTCCTTAGCAGTTCATGAACAATATTGATAATGAAGCGCCAGCCTATCAACGTAATCTGATCCAAGTATCCGATGTTTGTCTGAAGGTTCTTGAAACATTTTGTGATCGATTGGCGAACGGATATGCAGGTTGATCTGGTTCTTCAATATTCCAAAAATAACATAAGGTTGGGTTTCCTTGAGATTAGGTTAGCTTGGGTGTTTTATTTCTACGTGAAATAATTAATATCACCGTTTGAAAAAAATCTGTTTTTGAAGTCGTCCAGATTGAAAACATTTTAGGAAAGGAGTAAAAATGTTTATAATTAAATGATACCTAGGAGAGAAATAACAAAATCTTATAAGTATTTAGAAATTGCTTCATTTTAACAGCGCTCTTTAGAACATCGTCTGCTGCAGATTTATTTGAAGTAATCTGTGATAAGCAACTGATCTCTTTTTTTTTTTTCAATTCGAGGATGTAGTATAACTGAATCCGTACATGTAAACATAACGACCAATGAAAGAAATCAAACAATAAACAGCAAATAGGTGGAACCGAATGATACTCCCCGAATAGAACATAATAGTTATAGTGACATTTCACTTATAAGACGCATTTAGACGCAAAAGTCGCAAACGACTCATGATGAGCAATTTCTCCTTTTGACACAATGTTTTCAACTTTATTTAACAATTGAGCTACCTTTTAAGGAGATTTTTCAGGTTTTTGTCACTATGTTTTCAAAGTCGTCTGCTGCAGATTTGTTGTATGTGGGAAATGGTTAAGAGAATAAGCTATAGTAATTGACCACATATACCGAGATCCTCTTCCTGTCATCTAGCTTAAATCTAAGTTTTCAAGAGAGTCCATTTGAGTTATGATCCAGACAACATTCAATTATCAATAATAATAAAAAGAAAAACTTCCGGTGCTTCGATACTTACGTTCAAAATCGTCAACCCCATTATAACAACGCCTAGCACAGGATGCGCGCGCTGAAACGTACTTGCACCTCTCAACTGAAAATATACCAAAATAGCATCACAATTTAGCCATTCCGTACGAAAATAACATTTTAAGAAACACAGTGTGTATATATGTATCATGCAACATGGACACTAGACAGGCATGCACACCTTTATCTACACTAATCATAACTACGTAGAGTTTAGCTTTTCTTGAGCATAGCTTTTACGTCTTATTGTATGTGCGGTTTTGTACCATTTAAAGATTTAAAGGGGCTATACTTATATATTTAGTCAAAAGATGCATTGAGGACTATATAACATACACGCATTCCACGAAGACTCTGTTGAGCCTGTGCTTATGTGCAAACTCATCTGTGAATTCAGTGTACGCAAAAATACCCCAAATCGCCAGACGTGTCTCAAATATATTTTGAGTATCACATATATATTTATCACATGACAATGCTTGTATCCGATCTAAAATACCCATTACGTATTTCTTTATATGTCACATGTGTAATATAACATGACCGAATCACTATTTTTGTATTCATCCGAGAATGTTTACGAGGTAAAGGGACCATTATCGATCATAACAAATAATTTGTTGTGTGATAAGTTAACAGTTTATAAAGTATTACATGTTTGGACTATTTTCTTTTTCTCACAGCGAAAACCCAATTTTCTTTTTGAAATCATGTGATAAAAATAATCTTACATTCGTTGTCATTTCATAAAGTTTTACAGGCTCGCTTAATAACAAATTTCTTGAACTCGTTTAATAAACCTTTATATTCAACGTTGTTTCTTCTAAATGTAGGCGGACATCAAAGACTCGTGTAAGAATATGTGTATGTGCAGGATCATCTTGTTGTAGCTGAATTAATTTTCAACCCCGTATTACCCAAAATGACATGTGGTACATAAATAAATGTATATCATAGAGCATTCTAACTTCGTTATTATCCTAGTTTCTTTATTATATGTCATTGTTCTCAACCTTTTCCCGTATATTTTGTAGAAGCAGTCAACTGAGAGGTGTTGAAATAGTTCGTGATTTCTAAATATTCATTTAGGCATTGGTAGCGTCGTACTTTGTATGCTTTTGATCACGAACTTAGGAGACCAGAGAAAATGTATTACACGTTCAAGCAATCAGTCTCAGACAACTTAAATTTGTTGATTTTGTAAAGAAAATACAATTGAGCCGTCCCGCGAGAAAACCAACAGTGTGGCCTCTGCATAATGTATCGACCCAGGTCAGCCTGCGCAGTCCGCGCAGACTGATCCGAGCCGACACATTCCGTCTCAGGGTAATAGAGGTATAGAGTAATGATTCCGGAAACAGAAAATCCACAGGAGGCGAAAAATGTCTATCCTGGTAAGCCTGCGCGGCATGCTTAGGCTGATCCAGGTCGATACTTTATGCAGAGTCCACAATGTTGGTTTTCTCACAGGACGGCTCACATTACCTTGGAGTATTCGCCAGTATCATACCAGATGATGATAAATGACGCCGTAACACACAGGACTACAGTCACCATCATCAATCGGTGGGCCTATAAAAAACAAACTTCTATGAAGTGCATTCCTTGTTCATTATTAATTACATATTCAAATGTGAAATTAGTTACTTGTTCCTTATTCAAATGTGAAGTTGGTTACTTGTTCATTGTTCCCTATTCAAATTTGTTGTTGGCTACTTGTTCATTGTTCCATATTCAAATGTGTTATTGGCTACTTGTTCATTGTTCCTTACTTATCCAGATATGAAATAAGTTGCTTAATCCTTCTTCGTTTTTCGGTTACCTATTACCTTCTTAATGCCACTCCAGCCATCTTCGAAAAATACAGCGTATATCGCTTCACAAAATGTTGAGCCGTCCCGAGAGAAGACCAACATTATGGCCTCTGCGTAATGTATCGACCCAATCCAGCCTGCGCAGTCCGCGCAGCCTAATCCAGGCCGATACATTCCGTATCAGGGGGATAGAGGTATACAGTAATAATTCCTGAAACAGAAAATCCACAAGAGGCAAAAAGTGTCTATCCGGATAAGCCTGCGCTGCATGCTTAGGCTGATCCGAGTCGATACTTTACGCAAAGTCCACAATGTTGGTTTGCTCGCGGGACGGCTCAAATGTTTCCGATCGGTTACTAAAGAACGGTTTGGCCTAGGAACTTCAAAGTTGGTATGTAGCTTAGTCATGGTTGGTAAACATTTACACTTGAGTCGTGTTCCAGGAGAAGCACCATTTGCGTATCTTATGCCAAGTGTAGATAACGCGCGGTCATCTATCCTACCAATGCAATCTAATCCAAATGGACACTTCGCGAAACTTCCTGAAACCTGATGTGATAATTGGCGAACACAGCAGAGCATGATCAAACTGTCCTGTTCTGATTCTACATTGGTGGCAAATGCACTTTTGTTTTGTTTTTTGTTTTAGAGCACGGCGCTATTAGTTTTGTGTAACCACAGATACGCCTGACATTCGCACAGTTTGAAATGGCACTGCATGCACTGCAAATAAGTCCCAGAGGGTTTCACGAAACTCCTTACATGTGTTGTCAATTTTGATCGGATGACGACACTTGTCATAAATACCTTTAAATTGGTTTACCTGGAGCACAGCTCAAAATTAAGATTGGTGATCCCAACGACACACATAAAGGGTGCGCTGTTGTCTTCCTTCGTTTTATTGTTTTTAGTTGGTGCTACGCCGTTTACAACGTTATTTCAGTTACATCATAACGACAGTTCACTTATTCATGATCCCTTAATAAACAAGCTAAGATATATTCTAAGAATTTCTTCTTTTACCACTAGTTTTCAAAAGTCGTAGCGTCTGTATGTAGGATATGGTTAACTTAATTGTTTCAATTATTTCAAGCTAGCTTTTTCTGTTGCCCATGCCATGGGCCCTACATAACATTTTTCGAAGCGATTGGCTGCTGTCGCCAGTAGCCTTTTTCGGGGGAGACAACTGCCTGCGACTAGTCGCAGTGACCTTTGTAATCAGAGCAGGGATATTCGTTAAATTGGCAGTTGTAGTCATAATGGAGCTCGAAATAGGTTTTTCTATTATGTATTGTTCGACATTATTAACTTGCAAAGATACCATTATTTAGATTTACATGTGTTTTCATCTAATTTAAATAATATACATTTATCCGATCATGTGTTTTTTTAAAGTGATATCCTGAATTAGATAAAACTACAATTTATCAGTACTAATATGAATATTTGCACATGTGTCTGGGTCAGGTTAACATTATAAACATTTATTGATTGGTTGTGTTTTACGCCATTCAACATTTTTTCAGATATATCACGGCGTTTCCTGGGTAAGTTACCGGTAATACTGGTCTATTCATCCTGACTTTACCCAGTTACTCGTAATGCTAACCCCGCTCCCTGAGCGCCAAGGAGGACAGCCATTGCAACCATTTTCAAAGTCTTGGGTATGACCGACCGGCGATCTCACCCGCGACCTCCCGCACCTGAGGCGGCTGCTCTGCCACTACACCACCGAGGCGGTTGAGTTTTAACAAACAACGCCGATTGAATACCTGATACCATCTAGGCTTGCCACACATTTTACCCTGTGGCCAGGCTTGCTTGAAATATCGGGCTACGACCACACCCACTGACGCCACCATCATCCAACTGAACACCATTAAACACCCTGAAATGAGGCGAGTCATATAAAAAGGTTCTAATAATATGTGCGAATAGCGGAGACAGGGCCTGCACTATCCGCTTGCATCTCGTGCTATTCCAAATGTATCTTTTGAAAAATGAAGTGTAGTCTCGTTAACTTTACATTGGCTATATCTTAAATTTGCGGACATCACATTTATAATTAATTAAAAGGAGTGGAATCTCACTATGTCAAACTATTTGGGACATTTGAAAACAATCGACATTAACCCTTTCCCTCATATAGACGATTTCTGACGCGTCTGCAGCAGACAGCTTTTTGAAAACATAGTGACAAAAGAAGAAATTGCACAAAATGTGCAATTTCTCCTTTTGCCACAATGTTTTCTACTTTTAGTCATAGGTTATCCATTCAATTATAAAGATTTTCTATTTATTGACAAAATATGTTCAAAGTTGTCTGCTGCAGAATTGTCATATGAGGGAAAGGGATAGTTTGAAATAAAAATAGAGGGTTATCATCGCGAAACTCTTTGGGCATGGTTGAAATATAACAGGAACATCGAGACTTCCAATGTTGACATAACGAGCGTACAATGTATGATAATTCACTGCTTGATTTATACTGTGATTTATAAAAGTGGTATTATTAGATTTTGTGGAATTGATGGTATAATCAATATATCCAAAATATAAAACCTGTAGCAATGAATACTCTTAACTACAATGTATAAGTTTTTTTTCGCCTGAAACACTTTGAAAAAAGAATCGGAGTTTCAGACAGTTCGGATATCAGATCAGGCCCCACGTTGTATTGGGCGTGATCTGGATCCAAACTATTTGCATAGGGTACAATGATTTCCGAAATAAACGATGCAGTTTGAAAGAAGAGTAGCTTGATCGACATAATCAACAGTGGTCAGCCGCCATATTACGGCGGCTAGTTCCGGACCCTTTTTTCATGGCATTCCACAGGACAGTCTCTCCAAGCAATAGACTGTTAGATGATTGGTGGAAGACGAATTACACCTGTCGCATTGCCGTTTGTTAAACGTCGGAAGGAATGTTTGCCGAGTAAAAGTTCGAACCCTGGATCGACAGCCCGCGTCGCTATCGACTGAGCTACCGGGACTTCAAGAATTGTAGTAGAAGTAGTTATAGAAACAGTATAAGTAGAAGTATAAAAAGTAGTAGTAGTAGAAGTAGTATTAATAGTAATAGTAGATGTACATAATTAGTTGAAGTAGTACAGATTATATTCACCATGTATTTTAACCAGGTAATACACAGGTTTCCAATTGACGTCTGTATGTTCTCGAAGATCTACCTTATAAAGGGACACACTGGGCTCTATGCTATGCATTGACTTTGAAACTAGAAAATATGGAATTCAAATTAATAATGAAAAATCAAAATCATATAAAGAAATACACAGCTCTTCTGTTATTGGTGTTGGTAACCAGAGACATATAAACACATTATGTGTTTATATGTCTCTGTGGTAACTTACAAAACTGATGTTTTTCCTGGTACCGACGAAAAAAGAGCTGTTTGTTACTTTTCCCCACAATGTCTTCTGTCTTTATCCCTACTGTTACTTTGACCAAAAACCCCAAAGATATTCATATTATGCAAACATGTTTTTTCTACAATGTCTCTACATTAACCCTTTCCAACATACAGACGTTTTTTGAAGCCTTTGCAGGAGAATACTTTCAACTGTATTTTATAATTATAAATACTTTCATTAATAGAGATTTTCCATAGTTTTGCCCAGCTGTTTTCAAATTTACATTCAACTAGATTACAGCCTCTTTTTTCTCAGACACTTTCAACCTTTCCTTCATACACCAAATCGACAGCAGATGACGTTGGATTTTTGGAAGACCTTTATAACTGAATATTCAATTATCGGAAAGAGTTGAAAACATTCTGGCTAAAAGGAAAGTTGCTGATTATGAGCTTTCTTCAAGTGTCAATACATTATGACAGCAAAACTGATAACAGCTTAAACAACTTAATGGGTATCATAATACTAACAATAAAGAAACTAACATCATTCATGTAAGGTATGGATTAATTGATTTATTGATAGGAGTTTAACCCTTTCCCTCATATAGACGCTTTCCGACGCCTCTGCAGCAGACGGCTATTTGAAAACATAGTGACAAAAGAAGTAATTGCACAAAACGTGCAATTTCTCCTTTTGACACAATGTTTTCCACTTTTAGTCATAGGTTATCCATTCAATTATAGAGATTTTCTATTTTTTGACAAAATATGTTTAAAGTCGTCTGCTGCAGAATTGTCGTATGAGGGAAAGGGTTAAATCCGTTTTCAACAGTTTTTACTTATATCACGGCAGCTAGTTCACCTAACCAGGTGTAACCAGGTGTAACCAGGCTTTCTCGTTCCAGTACTAAAGACAACATTCTTCCCAGGCAACCCACTAACTTCACACACAGACTATTTTAAGCCCGTGTGCGGCAGGAGACGAACGGCGTTGGTCATTATGACTTTCGTCAACCATCGGAAGACAATGGTAAAGTGGTAACGCGTCGTTTCCTCTTACTAAAGGTCCAACGTTCGAATCCGATCGCGTGATAAGCGGGTTTTGTCTTTGTAATTTTTCCACACACACGACGCGAGTACAGTTATGTCTTCAGGAAACAACATTTCAGCGTGATAGATATTAATCTGTTTCGTAAATGATGTAAGTAACTAAACTAGTCATCGGAAAGAATCGATGGTCGAGCCGGGATTCAAACTCACGACCCCATTGATTGATAACTCCCCACGCTACCGAACCGAGTTATCGCAAAACGACTGGAAGGTATACGATATCTACATACCAATGGACGTGGCAAAAACTCGAGCTTGCGCATTTATACAATTGTAAAGCTTGGTTGCGGCATTATTCCCCCCATCCCCCCGCTCGGCAGTAGTAGTTTGTTATAAAATAGCAAAAAAGCTGAGCTAAACATAAAACCTTAACCGGACGACAACGCCGACGTCAGGGTCATGACAATAGCTCTCGTTTTTTTCAAAAAGCTGAGCTAATAATATATAAAAGTTTACCTTGAACCATCATTCCAGAAGCTACAAGAAGATACCATGGTCGGTCAAGGTCAAATATCCTATCATCCCCGATCACCGTGATCGTCCTTGTGAAGTTACAGGTCAACACGCCGTCAGTAACACGGCCAGTCACGGATCGAAGTCCTGTTTTAGCCTGTCATAAACATTCAATAAACTTTGCCATGATCGATACCGACAGTATTTGCTGTGGACCAAATATTGAAAACATTTTGTAAAAAGGAGATATTGCTTATAATGAGTAATATCTTCTTTACTTAGAGTGTTCTAAAATCTGAATTAAGTTTAATATCATAATTCCATTTATTTTAAAGATGTTACAATTCCATCATTAGATATTTGCAAACCAGTCGACCCTCAGCCAGGGCCCTTTCCCGCATTCAGAAGACTTCGAAAACTGCGCATGTTGGTAAAATTTGGAAATTATCTATTAATGTAAATATGTTTATTGAATAGAGTTGAACATGGTTCATAAAAATTTCTCCTTTTACCACACTGTTTCAAAGACATCTGTTGTTAATGCATCAAAACGAATTTATATATTGATATCAGATTGACAGTTTACTTATCAATGAACACATTTGTTATTGTGACTTTTCAAATTGAGTCAAGCTACAGAAATATATTCATCCCATTATCTTTCAGTAGAAAATTCTTGAATGTTTCACACACATTCCAAAATACGACAAAACTTTGGGAACGTTGAGGCAAAATATGGGAAAGCTCTCTGAATAAATGTATAATCATTGGAAAAAGTGGAAAACACTGCGGCCTAAGGAGAAATTACTCATTATTAGCAATTTCTCCTTTTTGGCACAATATTTTAAAAAGACTGCGTCAAAATACGTCTGTAAGTGGGAAAGGTTTAATTTAAATAGCTGAATGACGAACATGTAACCCTAGAAAGACTGTATAAATCAAGGTATGATCAGTTTCTCAAATTCTTGTCTATTACATAGACGCTTTCTGACGCCTCTGCAGCAGACAGCTTTTTGAAAACATAGGGACAAAAGAAGAAATTGCTCAAAACGAGCAATTTCTCCTATTGCCACAATGTTTTCCACTTTTGGTCATAGGTTATCCATTCAATTAGAGAGATATTCTATTTTTTGACAAAATATGTTCAAAGTCGTCTGAGTCAAAGGGTTAATAGCGTAAAATCTTACATAATAACAAGGCTGGTTGTAATGCTTGTTGTTATAGGAATGTCGGACATCAGCCAGGCGGTACCACGAGTGATTCATCGTACATTCAATAACACTGTCATCTCCCTGAAATCACAGACATGTTTTATGAGAAAGGTGGTGTAGTGGTAGAGTTCGCGGATTCGATTCCCGGTCGGGTCATTACAAAGACCCTCCTTGGTTACTTACCAAGGAAACGCCGTGATATAACTGAAACATTGTCGAAAAAGAACTAGAATTGTGAACAAGAGTGTTCGAAGGAATATATGTGCTGCCTGCTAATATGCTTAACATAGGTGGTTTCGTGTAATGTGTAAGTAGAAAGGGGACTACAATTATGTACAAGAATGTTCAAGAAACATTGTGCCGCCTGCTAATACTTAACCTGGGTTGTTTCGCGTATCTTGTTAGCTAACATTGAACTACACTTTTGAACAAGGTTGTTTGAAGGAACATATGTGCCGCCTGCTTACGCTTAACATAGGTGGTTTCGCTTGAGTTTTAAATGTACACATTGCACCTGTATTTGTTCCCGATAGCGTGAGCCTATACCCTGCAATAAGTACAATGTCATATTACCATAGATCTATCATGAGAAAACCCGAGAGCCAGCCACTGTTCCTGGTAGATATCTGTGATGTGTTTGTTCATTGAGATTTCTACGCTATCCAGCTCCGGGCTGTATTTCCAGTAGATCATGTAACTACAGTAATTGTCTTCACAGTCGTACATACAACCTTGGGGGTCTATTCGCAATAACTTTTATTCAATGACTGGAGGTATTTCACAGAGGTCGTTGCATAGTTTACACACTCATTGATGCATTAATCCCAATGCATGCTATATATAAATCAAAAAGAACACTGCATAACAGTGATAATTATATTGAAATTCCAATTCAAATATCAAAGCAAAAAATAAACAATCTGTATCCACATTTTCTGGTTACTTACAACAAAAAATGGTGGCATATTTGTTTTATTTTGTTTGAAATAATTTATGTAATACTTTTTAAATTAATATGATTCATTTTATAAACACAATAATATTTACACCGTGCTATAATAGAACAATAATGAATGGTCCATGGCTGGAGATTATTTTACAGTGAACTACGTTTACACAAAATAATCGAAATTGGTCAGTATAGCATGGCTTTATACAGTCACAGCCACAGCTGCCTCAAAACAACTGAACATGTTATTTTTTCCATAACAAAGGTGAACAAATAGATTCACTTTTTTTTTCATTCTTTCAAATTCTCAGAAAGTGAGAATATTCAATGAGTAGGTTGTAGAAGTTGTTGATCTGAAGGTACTTATAGATCGGTCGGTGGTACTTTTTACTCTGTAGTGTTTTTCACGATACCTAATTTGTATAGATATTTATACAGTTCTAGCGATTTTGCACCATTTGAAATCATAAACATGTAGTGTGTATGGGTACTGTAACATTAAATGAAGGAACAGCTGAATAGCTTTGTAGAATATTTAATACTACAAAGATTAACATAAAATGCATGGGTTATATAGAAATATGTTACTCTAAGAGGTGTCGCTTTGATTGGATACACTTTCATTCATGACAATATACATAACACTCTCCCTATTCAAATGTAAAGTCATCAATTCAAATTCAATTTTGAAATCACAATCATAATACACCTAATAAACTTATGCACATACTGCTTAAATTTGTTCCGATTGAGATAAGCCATTAAGTTCCAATGTCCACGATGACCTCAATTAACATAATCATTAGCATTTATAGCGGAACGAAATCCCAACCTCGTCACCAATGTGTTGTGTATGTGTACAACATTAAATGAAGGAGCAACCATATAGCTTAGCAAAATATTTATTACTACAAAGATTAACATGGAATACATGGGTTAAATAGAAATATGTTACACTAAGAGGAGTGGCTTTGAGTGGATATACTTTCATTCATGAGTTAATTAATTCGAACAATATACCTCGCACTCTCCCCTTTCAAATGTTAAGTCATCAATTCAAATTCAATTTTGAAATCGCAATCATAACAACACCTGCGGAAAGTATGCACATACTGCTTTAATTTGTTCAGTTCATGAATGACACCTGAAGGAAGAATGCACATATTGCTTGAATTTGTCTATGCATGATGCGCATAATCAAGTCATGTTGACAGCATAGAAATTTTATTTGTTAATCATGTAATTCGTATAATTTAACATAAAATTTCTGTCGAGTTCTTTCTTTTGGGTAAGTGATGTCGAATCAAACCCGTTTTCCGGCTTCATATGCCAACTAGTCACTGCATTTTGATTTTTAGACTAGAACAATTTGGCGGTTCGAAAGGACCGACATGGGTATTAGCTGGCAACAGTCCATTCATTTCTAAAAAAATATTTCAAGGTTAATCCACTTCCATTGGCATTATATACGATCTGCAACTACCAAGACATTTTCATGAACCCGAGATGGTGTTCAGAAACGCAGAGCTGATATAGAAAGACAGATGTGAAGTAATTCAATGCCGATATTGTAACACACTAGTCTAGATTCCAGTCTCAAAATGTTGAGTGTCTTCGGATTCCGCCTACAATAGTAATTGGCTCTAACGAGCCCCTTGCTTAAAATTGAATTTTATCTTGCTACCCACGTTCACGATTATCACAAAATACATTCTTACATGGCAAATAATCTCTGAATGGCAGAGGTCATTCTCGATTATCCTCAAAATAATGTTAACCCTTTCCCTCATACGGCAATTCTGCAGCAGACGACTTTGAACTTATTTTGTCAAAAAATAGAAAATCTCCATAATTGAATGGATAACCTATGACAAAAAGTGGAAAACATTGTGGCAAAAGGAGAAATTGCACGTTTTGTGCAATTTCTTCTTTTGTCACTATGTTTTCAAAAAGCCGTCTGCTGCGGAGGCGTCAGAAAGCGTCTATATGAGGGAAAGGGTTAAAGACACGAAACGTTCTAGCAAGACAAAAGAAGCATCCAGTAATCATTTCCCCCTTCTAACACTACTTGATCTATTCTTCACAGAAAATATTATGACATGGCATCCACTTTTCACTTAATTATGTCATTTGGAAAGATTCATTATGCCCACATACTTATTTGTTGTTTACTGGTTATGGCTAAGTGTCTTAAGCATGATATATGTTTGCAGTTTGGGTTCTACAGGCCTGTTCAATAAGAAGGTCATCTCAAAAGCATATCCGTATATCATATATTTTATGAATAGCCTGGGTACCGAGGATGGTTAAACCCAGATCATTCAATATCGTTTTTATATGAAACGCCCAGTTCAAGCCATCATATTTTATATTATTGATTGCGTCTATTTTTTAACATTTAATAAATTCTTTTTAATATTGAGTTTTCATTTGAATTCAAAATTTTAGTCCATTATTTAATCATGTTATATATTTTCTCAAATTTACAGCGGGATACGCCTACAACTCACATACAAACGCTTTGTTAGGAAAACCTTTGCTATTTAATATGATTCTATGATTATTACATTTTGGTCCTTTTTTAGGCTTTGTCAAATTGGCACCCAAAGTAACATTGAAATAAGAAGGAGCTAAACATTGTTCTACTTTATTCAGGTATTTAAAAACATCTGATTATGTAACATTCAGTTCCTCGGAAAGGTGAAATGCCTGTGTATTGGTGTTTGCGGTATTGTGTCATCTCAGCACTGCCCGGCTGTAGCTTTTCCGGGGACTCTTACGAAAATCCCCGGAAAATCCCCGGAGTATTCAGACAACTTTCCAGGGATAATCTGACACTTTCCATGGAAATTCCATGGACAACACGGAAATTCCATGGACAACCCGGAACGGTTCCATGGACACACTGGAACGGTTCCGTGGACACCCTGGAATGGTTCCGGGGACCCCGGAGTATTCGGACGATTTCCAGCGTTTCCGCATCTTAACATTAAATTCCTTGTTATTTTCCATGGTTTTTCCATGGTTTCCCTGTATTTTCCATGTATTTTTGTATTTTCTGTTAAGAGACCCCGGAAAAGCTACAGCCGGGAGGGTATCAATTTAAATGTATCAATACCATTTTATAGTATATAGGAGCTTTCAAGACATCGGATTTCCCCAAAAGTTGGCAATGTTTCATTGTTTTAAAGCTGACAGATCTGTAACTATTTTCAGTGATATATAATGTGTGCAAACTGGAAAAATGGATTAAATACTTCTAATTGGGGACTGACTTTTGTTGATTTACATTGTAATGAAGAGGGTAACCTTTGATCTGTAACTACTAGATATATACTCAGAAGAATCAGAACTATTTTCCAGTACGAGCTAGCGAAGTTTAGGTCAAAAATGAGATTGGATCCTATGCGAACAATTTTGAACGTCTTTAAGTAACAAGACATTGACCTTCATGATTGTAATTGACATACGACATGTAATTGACATACAACATGCAATTAACATATAACATGTAGTTGACATATATACAACATGTACTTGACATACAGCATGATATTATCATACAACATGTAATTGACATACAAAGTATAATTAACATACAACATGTAATTGACATATACATCAAGTAATTGATAATACAAAACATAATTGACAAACAACATATAATTAATATACACCATGTAATTGACATACAACAGGTAATTGACATATATACAACATGTAATTGGCATATAGCATAATAATTAACATACACCATGTAATTGATATACAACATGTAATTGATATACAACATATAATTGCCATCAAACATATAAATGACATTGTAATTGCCATCAAACATGTAATGGACATTGTCATTATTTGTCAAAACTGTTTGATATAAACACTGGAGAATAAATGAACTATACGGTATGTAATTAGGTTTTACTTTTATGCTTTTGTTTTCCAAATTTGAGTCGCAATATATAAGCAGTGACTATAAACTTTTTCTTCTGAGTATAATTATATTGTATATTGAACGTCCATGCATGTTTTACGGTTTTGCTAAGCTCCAATTTATATCTAAGCAAATGTTTATCTCTGTTATGCCTTTAAGAAAGAAAAAAACCAGTTTCAATCATGCTTACCCCATCTTTGATACCTACATGAATTTCAGCCTGGAAAAATACACCATTTAAAGGTCATGAATTGAGATTTCTGTGTTCCATAACTCTGTATTAAGCAAGACCCTTTTTCACTTAAAAAGTTATGGTTATAATCTCTCTGCAATACAAGCTAAGCTCTCCTGCAATGGTCTTAGCAATTTTAGGAAATGAAATATATCAAAAGCACAAGGTATTTCTCCTAGTCCATTACATCATATAAGCGCTTTACATAAAATACAAAGAACAAGCGTCTTATCTAACCTATCCGGCAATATGGTCTAAGGGAGACAACTTTTAAAAAAACCGTAATTAATATTATGGTCTAATCCAACTGTGAAAAATGAAATATAGAAGCACGAGTTCTTTCCCCTAGACCATAAAATCATTAAAATACAATTATGCAATGGTCTAAGGGAGACAACTTTTGAAAAAAGGATATCAATTTTATGGTCTAATGGAAACAACTTTATAGCAAATGAAATTTGTGAGAAGCACAAGTTATTTCCCTAGACCATTACATTTCTGAAGTCGGATCATATAAGGCCCAAAACAATCGTCTTAGCTAACCTATCCTGTAATGGTCTAAGGGAGACACTTTTAAAAATTGTAATTAATTCTATGGTCTAGGGGAAACAACTGTAGAAAATGAAATATATCAGAAGCACGAGTTATTTCCCTTAGACCATACAATTATTTAACAACGAGAATGACCGTCTTAGAAAATATTTTCTGCAATGGTCTTAGAAATCTTTTGAAAAATGGTACCAATTTTATGGTCTACAACTATAGAAAATGAAATATATCTGAAGCACGAGTTATTTCCCCTAGACCATAAAATCATCAAAAGACAAAAACGACCGCCTTAGCCTGCAATTGTCTAAGGGAGACAACATTTGAAAAATGATATTATTTTGATGGTCTAAGGGAAACAACTTTAGAAACTAATATAGATTTGAAGCACGAGTTATTTCCCCTAGACCATTCGATTTCTGAAATCAGATCATTTAAACACCCTCTTAGCTCAGATGCCCTTCAAAAAGTATAAGGGACAAATGTTGTTTGTTTTATGGTCTAAGGGAAACAACTTTTAAAAATTAAATATATATAAGAAACACGAGTTATTTCCCCTAGACCATAAAATCATAAAAATACAAAAACGACTGTCTTAGTCTGCATTGGTCTAAGGGAGACAACTTTTGGAACTGAAGCAAGAGTTATTTCCCCTAGACCATTCAATTTCTGAAATCAGATCATTTAAACTGCAATACAATATTCCAAGGGAGACAACTTTTGACAAATGTTATTTGTTTTATAGTCTACGGGAAACAACTTTAGAAAATGAAATAAATATATAAGAAACACGAGTTATTTCCCCTAGACCATACAATCATAAAACCAGAACGACTGTCTTAGTCTGCATTGGTCTAAGGGAGACAACTTTTGAAAAATAATTTCAATTTTTATGGTCAAAGGGAAATAATTATAGATAATAAAATATATCTGAAGCAAGAGTTAGTTCCCCTAAGACATTCAATTTCTGAAATCGGATAATTTAAACACCGTCTTAGCTCAGCTGCAATACAATATTATAAGGGAGACAACTTTTGACAAATATTATTTGTTTTATGGTCTAAGGGAAACAATTTTAGAAAATGAAATATATATAAGAAACACGAGTTATTTCCCCTAGACCATAAATTATAAGAGCCTTACATAAAATACAAAGAGCAAAAACAAGAGTCTCACCTAGGTCTAAGGAAGACAACTTTTGAAAAATGTAATTAATTGTATGGTCTAGAGGAAAACAACTCTAGATCAAAGCACTGAAAGTGCTCACAGCAAGGGGCTAACTGCAATATTATATTTGGACATGGATTTACCGATCCCACGAGTCTAACTTGAACACTTTACAATAGCTCTTTGTTATGTCCATATATTGAATGATAACGTAGTTGAACGCAAAATACTGTACACACAGTATGGTGGTCAATTTGACATACATATGCGCATCTGCTATCTGGATAGTTTCTGCTAAGCACTTCTCCTGGTTTACAATGGATTTAAGCCGGTTTTTTTATGAAATCAACACATAAACATGTCATATCAAAATCACAATTGCCTCACTATGATAAATATATTGAGAGTCCAATCCAACTATCAAAGCAGAAATAAAACCCTGTATTGTCTACATTTTCTTCAGCATGATATAACTAAAATATTGTTAAAAGCGACGTAAAACATCATACAAACGAATTAATCTATTTTTTAAAGTGTTTCACAACGCATAGGTGAAAAGTTTTTATTGTATATCTTTTAAAATAATTCAAAATCCCAGCATTTTGAAGGAGTTTGTGCAGCGGCGTCAAATAACAATTGCACGACTGATATAAGCAATTTATTAGACAAAAATGGAAAAGGATAATTATAATATATTTTTATTTATAAAATAAAACCTGCCCCAGATCCGAACCCTGGTCTCCCGCGTATCTGAACCGTTATTGAATCGAATTAATTTATGAAATGATTAAAAATCGATAAACAAGATAGCGAATTATCTATAATTGAAGCGCTTTATCTTTATATAAAACAGCTATTATTCAAATAATTTGATTCTCTTTTAAGTTAATTTTATCACTGGAACTTGACTATCTTATTCCGTCTTCTGGGGTTGTTATGGTTAATTTCGGTTGATAATCTGATGTATTTACGCAGGAATCTAGAATGAAATACTCTAATACATGTACGATTCCTGATTAACGTTACCGCTGAAAAGTATTCGAAATTCGGACGCCTAGGCTAACTTACACATTTACCGTATATGTTATATTTTGTCAACTATTTATTTTGTCATCTTTTCAATAATTTTTTGAGTATATATGTTATAATTGTGACTCGATTATCTGAATTTGTTTTTGAGTCGGATTCAAACGTTGCCTTAACTCCACTCGATTTACAATATTTAGGAATCACCCATTTTACGCGCGATCAAGTATGTTGAAAGCGTAGAAATACATCTTAATTTTAAATTGTGTAATTCACATAATTTGAAAAACAAATTACGTTGGAGATCTTTCTATTGCTTAAGTGCTACCAAATCAAATAAATTTTCCGGGTGATATCCCACCAAGTTACCGCATTTTGATGTTTAGACATGAACTGTTTGGCAGTACGAAATGACCGACATGGGTATTAGTTGGCAAAAGTCCATTCATTTTTTTAAAATTATTCCACAGATCATCCACTTTCATTGACATTATATACTATCTGCAAATACCAAGGCATCTCTCTGAACCCGAGATGCTGTTTAGAAACGGATATAGAAAGACAGATGTAAAGTAATTCAATGCCGATATTGTAAAGCACTAGTCTAGATTCCAGTCTCAAAATGATGAGTGTCTTCGGATTTCGCCTACTATAGCAATTAGCTCTAACGAGCACCTTGCTAAAAAACGAATAATTGTGCAGCGCTCTGCGAAAATCAACTGTATTGCATTTGCGAGCAGTGTAGACCCAGATCAGCCTGTACATCTATGCTGTTTTATCTTTCTCTGCACTTTTCGCCATTTAGTCATAGCAGGTTTCAAGAACTTAATGTCCTTAGGATTGACGTGGAGACACGACGTCTTCACGTGTAATAATTACGTTATGGTTGTTTTCATGGAGCATCGCTTCATTGAGTCCCGTTTAACCCTCGGGACCAGGAGCCCAGCGAAGAACCCGATCAGTTTCACCTCCGTCCAGAATAATCAGCACCATAAGTGATCGTCATCTGATCGATCGATCATGCACGTACCCTGGAAACCTCAGCTGATTGCTTATGGCCAAATATTGACTTTTGAATGATGCATTTCTTTATCGTAATTGTCATTTCACCACGTCCGAATGACAGGGTTCTCATAGCGGCGCTTCTGGTAAGTTTATTATTACACAGACATAACATGGCATAGGGCATTAACCCTAGACAACAAGCGCTGGCAACCGATGGACCGTTTCAACAACAACTGTAACAGTCTTTCTTTTCTGAGCTACATTATACGAAAATTGACCTTCGGCACTATGCATAACGTTACACGGAAATTGACCTTCGGCACTATGCATAACGTTATACGGAAATTGACCTTCGGCACTATGCACAACGTTATACGAAAATATTTAGCCTTGAAGTTGTGATCCCGACCTCGGCGAAGGCATTCGTGATATTTGGACTTAGTTTTACTAATTTTCCACTAAATTAATTTGTTCACAGATGTGAGGAATGTGATCACATTTAGCAACTGTGTGAATAACGTAACCGCATATTTCACGCAATTCACGCACATCTTTTAAATGTCCTGGGAAGAATGTGCTTCTTGTGTCAATCCCCCATGTTATCAAACACAATATGTCAAAGCTTCGACCTGTAAATAATGTGAACACATCCTTCACAGTCCTGTGAAGAATGTGAGTTGTGGAAAAGTATGTCCAACACAGCTTCCGTGTAGTCTGACCAGCATCTTACCATCTCGCCATATAACAAAACGTGCTACGTTGTTTTATTGCTACACGACCAGGGTTCGAGTTCAGGCCTTTCTGTCTTTAGGCGGAGGCTTTAACTCTTTCAGCGCCAAAGGCAATATTGAGATTTTTGCAAACAATACTGATTCAGGTGAGTCAGCTCGTAACGAGCTGTCTCACCTGAAATCAGCATTGTTTGCCTTTTAGTTCTCAAAATAGTCCAAATGTTTATTACATGAAAAGATGGAGACGCCCGATTTTGAACATGGAAGAGTCTACTTTAAACAATTCGGCGCTGAAAGAGTTAATCACGACAGACTATGGCACCCTATAAACCATGTTCCAGGAAACCCGACATTACGATGTGTGTGACAAGTGAAGATTAAGATCTGCCTATGCTTCCGTATCGCAGTCTTCCATGGTTGTCAGAAGTTTCTTAGAAAGTTTACGTAACAGTACAGTCGCATAACTACGCGGATTAACCCTTATAAATAAATCTCTGCACATTATATCTGCATCTACGATTTTTGACAAGTACGCGTAGAGTCTATTTATGGAGTGGGTATTCGATAAGAATGTATACGCACTAGGACGTCTAAGATTAATTAGACTGCATGAATGTACTGGCTGATCTTGATCAACGTTGTTCATATATGAGCCGTCTCGCGAGAAAACCAACATTGTTGACTCTGCGTAAAGTATCGACCCGGATCAGCATAAGCATGCCGCGCAGGCTTACCCGGATATACACTTTTCGCCTCCTGTGGATTTTCTGTTTCAGAAATCATTACTCTATACCTCTACCCCCTGAGACGGAATGTGTTGGCCTGGATCAGTCTGCGCTGATCTGGTCGATACATTACGCAGATGCCGTGCGCTGCATATGCGATGTACGTGACAAAGGGTTAAAGTCGCATATAGCGGGATAAGGGTTAACATGAAGGTCAAAAATTGTATGTCGAGGCATACGTCACTTACCAGCATTCCAGTTATCAGTCTCACATTGCAGAACACCCAAATCAACAGGAATGACATCGCTGCGTTAGTGATAGCTTAGACGTTATCGTATATCCAATCACATTTATTATGAATAAAGTATTTGTTAATGTTATTAATTATTAATTACAGTTATTTATTATCAATTACAGTTATTAATTATCAATTACAGTTATTAATTATGAGCAACTTCCTTTTGCGACCATTTTTCAAAAGTCGTCTACTGCAGATCTGATCCAATTACATTATTACAAATAACGTCTTTGTTAATGTTATTTAATACAGGTATATATTATGAGCAACTTCCTTTTGCCACAATGGTTCAAAAGTTGTCTACTGCAGAGGCACGTCAACATCCATATGAGCCGTCCCACGAGAAAACCAACTTTGTGGACTCTGCGTAAAGTATCGACCCAGATCAGCCTAAGCATGCCGCAAAGGCTAACCCGGACAGACACTGTTTGCCTCCTGTGGATTTTCTGTCTCAAAAATCATTACTCTATACCTTTATACCCGTGAGACACAATGTGTCGGTCCGGATTAGCCTGCGCGGACTGCGCAGGCTGATCTGGGTCGATACATTATACAGAGTCCATAATATTGGTTTTCTCGTGGAACGGCTCATAGGTATGTTTGAAATGGTTAATCATATCCTTTTAGTTATTCAAAATGACCCCATGTATGGTTAAATGCTCACAGATTTTATTAATATTTTATTTTGTTCTCAAACAAATTCTATGATATCCTGATCCCCTCGAATTAACATTATTTCCGTCTAAGTCTTAAATCCTCTAAGCGAACAATCACACAACAATGACAACAATAAAAGTCACTTTAGATATGCCACAAAAACATTGTACATTAACAAGATATCAAAAAAGACTAACAGCTACTAAATATATATTCCGATCACTTTTGTAATTTTAACTTCTACTGTTACTTACAGATATATAAAAAAAAAAGCACTTAATTAATTCACGGAAATAACATAACAAAAAAAAACAACTACAAAAACAATTTTTCTTTTATAACTTTCACTTATTTCAATGACCTAATGTATAATTGTATCTTATGGTAGGACTAAATAATCCCATTTTAGATATAAATACTAGGTTTGCAGAAACTCACAAAACACTTTCTCAAATCACGCGTATATGTTAGGTAACTACAGTGTACATTTGGGACGCAGTTTATTGTCAGTAAAACTGTATTAACTGTAATGATTTGATGACCGACAGCTGTCTAATAGAATCTCAAATTGAACGAAAATGGCCTCGGATCAATACGGCGATGGTAACATATGTTTTATAGAGTGATTTATACATGTACAACGGACAAAGGATAACGCACAACTTGTATTTTTAGTCAGTATTGGTTTCAACCATAGTTTTACTCTCCGTCCGCCCACCAGTATTGATGTGTGTCTTTCCGTCCGTCTTAAAATCTGGATGACCGCCTCAGTGTTGTAGTGGTAGAGCGTCTGCATCGGGTGCTGGAGGCCGGTCGCGGGTTCGTTCCTCGGCCGGGTTATTCCAAAAAAATTAAAATTGTAGTAATGTATTTCCCTCCTTGGTGCAAACAGTTGCGGGGTTAGCATTACGACTAACTCGCTGGTGTCAGGGTTGTGGGGTTAGCATTACGACTAACTCGCTGGTGTCAGGGTTGTGGGGTTAGCATTACGACTAACTCGCCTGGTGTCAGGGTTGTGGGGTTAGCATTACGACAAACTCGCCTGGCTGATGTCAGGGTTGTGAGGTTAGCATTACGACTAACTCGCTGGTGTCAGGGTTGTGAGGTTAGCATTACGAATAAATCGCTGGTGTCAGGGTTGTGGGGTTAGTATTACGACTAACTCGCTGGTGTCAGGGTTGTGAGGTTAGCATTACGACTAACTCGATGGTGTTCAGGGTTGTGAGGTTAGTATTACGAATAAATCGCTGGTGTCAGGGTTGTGGGGTTAGCATTACGACTAACTCGCTGGTGTCAGGGTTGTGGGGTTAGCATTACGACTTACTCGCTGGTGTCAGGGTTGTAGGGTTAGCATTACGACTAATTTGCTGGTGTCAGGGTTGCGGGGTTAGCATTACGACTAACTCGTTGGTGTCAGGGTTGTGGGGTTAGCATTACGACTAACTCGCTGGTGTCAGGGTTGTGAGGTTAGCATTACGACTAAATCGCTGGTGTCAGGGTTGTAATTTGATGAAGATGAATGAATTGGGGGAGAAATCTTGTTTAAAACTAAATTAGATCTTAAAGTGGATTATCTCCCTTTCTGTGTGATTTAAATTATATACAGTATATGGTGTTTTATGGCAATCTGTGTGAAACTTGATGGCTGTATGGTTTTAATCAAATCCATCTAACCATGTCTTTGATATGGCTCTGGTCGGACGAATGGAAGGAAGAACGAACGGAGGGTCGGATGACGCCATAACAATATCCCACCTGCGTTTGGCGGGCGTTACAAACGAACTACACCACGAGCAATTTCATCTTAATATATTTGACCGACGCACCACGAAAACCAACCGTTAAGTATTTGCGACAAGCGTAGATCAAGATCAACCAGCACACACACGCAGTTCGATCTAGCTCGGCACCAACAAGTTAAAGAAGGTTTCAAGCAACTTTGGATATGCAGTATTTATTGTGATCTTTTAACATGAATACGCAGGCAGGTCTGTTGCACACTGTAATAAATACGTTCAGGTCGGTCAGGTCATGCTAGAGACTTACTAGAACTGCGACACCTTAAGGGTTTCGCGGGATAGAATGAGTGGAGAGGAGCAGAATTGCATCCGAACTACCAACCAACCACACACACTGCTGAATATATTATTTCGATTCTAACATGATCCAAAACGTAACAATTGATGACACTCAAGTATTTTGCAACATGGATCATGTTAGAATCGAAATAATAGATATACTTTAAATTGTGTCATTGTGACCTTGACTTTGACCTCATTTAAAGAAAAAGCTTGACGGGGTCATCTTTTCTCTGCTATCGCTACATTTAACAAAGACAGATAAGTATTAAATTAATTGGCCGCGGACATGAGAATACACCATTCGATCAAAAACACTCGAACATAAGTTTGGTCGATTGTTTGGTGCCTCTTTCAACCATTTTTCAGTAATATCACGGCGTTTCCTGTGTGAGTTGCCTGTACTACTGGTCCATTTATCCTTACACCAGCCAGACAAGGAGGGCAGCCATTATTATCATCATTAAAAATGTTGGTATCACCCGGCCGGGGATCGAAACCTCAACCATCCGCACTCGATGCAACGCTCTACCACTACACCACTGAGGTTGTTCGGAAATTGGTGGACTCTTCGTGAATATTCGTATAACCAAGTCTCGCTATGTAAACCAACCGACTAACATGCACGAAGGTACCGTAGTGTCTACCTATAGAGTATAGTAGACCGAATGATGTATTCACGTGTCTACAATCAATTAGTTTTACCCGAATGATGTTTTCACATGTCTCCAATCAATAAGCTTTACCAATACCTCTGATAGAAAGAGTTGAACGTCAAAAATAGAAATATATGTGAACAAAAACTGGAAAGCCTGACGTAGTGTATTGATGTATCACTTTAAGGAAGTGAATAACAATGAAGAACAATTAAACGTATTTTCTTTTTCCAATTGTTGCCTATCACGTAATAAAAAGTTAATGTGCGTCATGGTTCTGAAAATATAAAAAAAAAGTAAAAAATAAACCTTCATTTTATTTTTCTATGTTTTACATTATTCAATTCAAACAAATATTATCTACCACATCCTTATTGCTTATAACATCATAGCATATATAAAGGCGGATAAAACGGCTATATGGTCGAGACTCATAATCAACTGGTATTGGGTTGAATTCAGGTTTGGCAAACATATTTTCAAACGTTTTGCATATGCAATGCAATCTTCCGCGTTCATGGTTAATCTCAAGGACTAAATGTCTTTGTTAGATTAAAGGTGGGTGACTTGACATTATTATGTTTGATGTCCTGACGAGATAAATAATGCTTGTATACTGCATGGCTAGACGAACACTTACTGGTCGCCAAGGTAAAGTTTATATGAGAGGTGCTCTGCTAAACACAACTTATGGGCATTTGCGTCCAGTGTAGATTCATATCAGCCCTCACATCCGCGCAGCTTGATCGATTTCTAGACTGTTCGTCAATAGGTGAAAGAAGGGTTTAATAGGTGAAAGAAGGGTTTAATAAAGGTATGAAAGAAGTATGTATTTTGTTCCTTTATTACACTACGGATGTTTTTCCAGGTTCACCGCTCATATATTGTAGTGAACCGCGTTAAACCAACATCAATCAATCTCGATGAGGTGTATAAACAGTTTATATCTTTCATAACTGAAATATTTGTATGGAGTTTTTTTTACTACTACCAACTAAAAGTTGTTGTTTTTCTTCAGAAAAAAAGATGCTGAATGGCTTAAATATCCCGTTCTCTTTACTCAATATGACTTGACCTTGAGAAAGGTCTGACGATATCTCAAATATCATATTCGAACCCAAACTGCATACAAATAACCTATCATCTCTGCTGCAGGTAATACCTCTAGGCGATTTTAGATATTCATGTGTAAAGCTCGCTAAAACATCACCATCCAGTGTCATTTTTAAAACTTTGCTACTTGTTCCATCAGTCAGATAGAGAATGTTTGAATCATCTCCTTGCGAAATATAACGTACGTCATCAAATCTTACAATGCCATCTTCGTCTGCAGCACTTACAGTATGCTTGATTTGTCCATCCAATGTGAGTACGTGTATTTCATTTGGGCTACCATAACTTACAATCAGTTTGTCATTGCTAAACACTATACCCTTACACGTCTTGTGATCACTTGTGTCTATAGTATCTTCCACGGTTATTGTATCGTCTATAGAAATTAGAATAATTTCTTTTGCATTGTAAGTTGTTGCAGCCATTTTGTTTTCACCAACTTTTGTTAAATCGCACGGTGTCATGTCTAACTTAAAGTTTAAAGTAACAGTGTTACTAGTGAGATCGATAAGATTAACTTTGTGATTGGTGTGATCAGCTATTACGTATTTATCCTCGGACAGCATGGCTATGCCTGATATAAAACATTGTTTTGCATCTGTTTCGGTCTTAATGTCTATGGTCTCGATTTCTATTGGACATTTCAAGAGAATTCCCATTTGTCCAAAGGTCTCATCTTTCTTTTCTGCCTCAATCAACATATATTCAAAATTCTTGTTATCATTTCTGACCTGGATGAGTTTGCCTTCAAATGTTTTTACCAATGTTTGTGCCTTCTTCAGTTTCAGAAAGAGCTGTAACTTATCTTCTGTTGGAGACAAGCTTTTTAAATCTTCATCCATCGAAACTAACTCTAGCAACATATTTTCACATGTGGAACTTATATCTTTTGTCAATTGGAGATCCGATTCTTTTATCTCTGTTATCTCTTTGACAACACGGGCATAACTGACTTTAATATTGTCACCTGTTTGTGTGGAAATAGCTTTATTATTCTCCAATTCTTCTTTTAAAGCTGCAATTTGACATTGAATACCTGTGAGTTTGTCCGTATCTAAACCAACGTCATTTAAGTCATTCACATTTCCTTTTTTCTGGCATTGTCTGTGGTCAAATTGCTGACATAATTTACACAAAACACTGTCATGTGTAGTGCAATAGGAGAGTACAATCTGTCCTTGATGCGTCAGACAATGGCGCTCATTTTGTCTCTCTTTAGTTGTAGTCAATTTAGTGTGTGGCATATATTTCTTGTCCTGTAAAACGTGTTGCCTCCATAGCTTTGGTTTTCTGTGGAATCGTAAGCAATCTAAACACAAGAAATCGTTGCAGTCCACGCAGTAGCCTTCTGCTGTAAGGCTTTTGCCATCTTCCTCACAGGGGTCACAAACTATGTACTTGTGTTCGCTGTCATCAGACAGATCTTCTGCTTTCATGGAATCTTCTTCATCTCTTTGGACAGAGTCATGGAATTGTTCCGTCGCGTCTTTGTCTTCTGGCTCTTCCGGTAATTTTCCAGGAATTTCTCCATCATCTTGCCAGTGATCTTGCAATGTGCCTGGTAGTTCCCCTTTCGACTCAGTCATCTTCACTTGTCAATCATTAAGGCTGAAAATGTACACAGTACTTAAGCTGTATAAAAAACTTATTGTATCTCACTGCTTAACAAGCTATAAAAATAGTATAAATAAGCCGCGTCTCGCGATGTGAGGTCTTACATGTATTTACGTATAGTTAATTTCTCGGTCGAACCTGTGCATCCGCAGTCCTGCCAGAGCCTTCACTGTCCAGCTACATTTCATTTTGTCCTAGATATATCTTTCGAACAAAACAAGAAGTGTAATGTCAATTTGTTTAAACCATTTCCCCTTTAATTGGTCCTTTAACAGGGGGTCAATAAAACGCCAAGTCGCCAGACGTGGCTCAAATGCGGCTCCTAACGAACTATACAACACATCGTTGGTTCATCCGCCAAGATGAATGAATACCATACTAAAATAATTTATTTCTTATCTAATATTTCATTTTACAGTTCAATCCTTCAGTTTATTGGGTATTTATTGAAAATATATTTCCCATTCGTAAACCAGGGATAAGGATATAAAATAGACAAATCGACTCTGAATCTAAAGAGAAGCATATTTTCAAAGGCAGGGCTCATATTTACGTATCATTCTTAACTTCATTATTTTTTTAATTAAAAGCATAAACATGTACCACATCTTCCAAATTTAGACGTAAGGTAACCAGTATGTGTGCTTATTTTTTCTTTTGAAACATTTCCCTTATATATGACGAGTGGTAAATGCCCTGTTCACGATGGTCGGCGGTGGAGTGCCATTTGGCAAGGCACATTTCCTAACGCTATTACTGGTTAGTTTCGGTTAAACACAGCAATAAAACAAAAATATATTAAACACAATTAGGTTGCTGAAATGTATATAAAGTGTTCGTATTATTTAGGAGTGTTTGGTGAATAAATTCATGAATGCTGAAGTAAAGCACACATTTTTTGAAGAATAAACAATAATCTATCACTGAATGTGATTAATACCCCCGAACGTCGCCCTGTTAGAAAAGGTGAGTGGAATATTAAGACACCTTCCAACTTGTAGTTTTAAAGATAATCTCCGGACAAGAAAAAAGTAAGAAAGGTCGATGAAAATTATTCGACGAACAAGAAAATGTAACAAAGGGCAATAAATCTGTAATTAGCTAAAATAGAGTTATGGTTCTTGTTCACTGCACTTCCTCTCAATGTGTTGTATCATAGTATGAAGTTTTATTAAATTCCATCCAGTAGTTTTGAAATTATTCTACGCTCTAAGTAACAAAGGGCAATAACTCTGTAATTATGTAAATTAGTTATGGTGTTTGTACACTGCACTTCCTCTCATTGTGCTCTACCATTGTATGCAGTTTTATTTTATTAGATTCCATCTATTAGTTATAAAGTTCTATTAGTTATAAAGTTCCTGTACACTGTATTCCTCTTAATGTGTTGTATCATTGTTTGAAGTTTAATTAAATTCCAACAATTAGTTTTAAAGTTATGCTCCGGACAATTTATTTATTTTATTTATTTTATTAGGGTTTTACGCCGCTTTCAACATTATTTCAGTTATATCACGGCGACAGTTCACTTATTCATGATCCCTGGGTAAACAAATCAGTACTAGGCTAGAAATGTGCCTTGCCCAAGGGCACTCCACCATGACCGTAGTGCCGCGACCGGGGATCGAACCCGGGACACCCGGTTTCGAAATCCTCGACGCTAACCACTCGACCTCAGCGGATTCCTATGCTCCGGACAAGACTCTACGAACAAGAAAAAGTAACAAAGGGCAATAACTCTGTAATTATGTAAAATAGAGTGATGGCTCCTGTACACCGCACTTCCTCTTATTGTGTTGTATCATCGTATTAAATTCCAACAATAAGTTTTAAAGTTATGCTCCAGACAAGACTACGCACAAGAAAAAGTAACAAAGGGCAATAACTCTGTAATTAAGTAAATCAGAGTTATGGTTCTTGTACACTGCACTTCCTCTCATTATGTTCTACGAGTGTATGAAGTTTTATTAGATTCCATCTATTAGTTATTAAGTAATTCTCCGGACAAGAAAAAGTAACAAAGGGCAATAACTCTGTTATTAGGTAAATTAGAGTTATGGTTCCTGTACACCGCACTTCCTCTCAATGTGTTGTATCATCGTATGAAGTTTTATTAAATTCCAACAATTAGTTTTAAAGTTATGCTCCGGACAAGGAAAATCGCAACGGACCAACCAACCAACTGACCGACAAACCGACCAACAGATCGACCGACCGACCAACCGACCGACCAACCACAGGGTGACTCCAATATACCCCCTCTGAACTTCGTTTATCGGGGTTATAATGACTTGTAATAAGCAAGAAGAAATTTAAATTGGCCTACCTTTTCACATGTATAATATGAGTTGTAAAGTGTTCGTCTCAACTGCATTCGGCCATTGTCCTCGTCCGAATGAACACAAATAGCTACATACACACCTAGCTAAGTCGATTTTAAACCCTTAACTCAATATTGGAAAACTTGGTATGCATGCCTTAAAGCAATCAAACTGTCAGGGAAACAGAAGTGATATAATACATAACCTTGAAGATTAGGATGAAAAATTGTCAGAGCTTTAGCAATTGATTGTGTGCTCCCTTTACTTCAAGCATAATACATGTGACACACATAAACTAATACAAATGAAAAAACCCAAGTCCATAACTAGAGTAAAGGATGTTTGTATTTGATATCAAATGGCTGGTAAAATCGATGCGCCTTATCTGTAACACATGTACAATATGACCTAATATTCCGTTTTCGGAAAACATGAATCGAAAGTTGTTTGGGTTGTTCGTTAACACTGAGCACTCGGGAATAATTGACCAATCAAATGACAGATTTCGGCTAGCACTCGCCGAACCCTCAGTGTGTTAGGGTATTCTGAATACAGCCCTGGTCTCAGGATAACTAACAGGATAAACAACTCAGCAAGCGCAGCAGTCAAACATAATATTAAACGAAAAGTTTTGCAGTTTTATTATTCTTCAGGAACATGAATTATAACCCTTTCCCTCATCAAGTAAATCTGCGGCAGACGACTTTGAAAATAATAGGCATAAATAGCAAACATCTCTTTAAATGAAAATATTTTTATAGAACAGAGTTAAGTACTTTGTGGCAAAAGGAGAAATTGCACATAGTGAGTAATATACTTAGTTTCTTTTTAACACAATCTGTTCAAAATTCGTCTGCTGCAATGACGTAAACATGTGAAACAGTTTACACCTAATTGTAGAACCTAATAATTGTCACAGTGCAAAACACTGATAGAATTCTAAAGATCTGTAACAGTGTTTGTATATTGAGATTTTCGCGACAGTACCCGTATCCAAGACCTCTGGGTAATGGTAATGTGCTAGGAATTGCATTATTCCAAAGGGCACTCAACATTGTCTGTCGTAATCAAGGATCGAACCAGATACTTATTGTCTCAGGTCCTACGCGTAAACCCCTCGTTCGGGTGACACTGAGAAATATCGGCACGTCTCAGCAACAAGTATCGCCCCTTTTAATGGTACTTTTTTAAAATGTATGTGTCCAGCATTTTCATATGCCGATTCTAGGTATATGAAGCTTATTTGTTGAGTTGAGCAGTCAATAAGTAGCCCGTTGCCTGGAATAGAATGTGTTGTAGGGTAGCTCTCTCTCTCGCTCTCTCTCTCTCTCTCTTCTCTCTCTCTCTCTCTCGCTCTCTCTCTCTCTCTCTCTCTCTCTCTCTCTCTTCTCTCTTCTCTCTCTCTCTCTCTCTCTCTCTCTTTCTCTCTCTCTCTCTCTCTCTCTCTCTCTCTCTCTCTCTCTCTCATGGTTACAGATAGTTACGATCCTCACGATCTCAAAGCATTTGGGGATGCTGATACGGTTCTATAATGTTTGCCAAATCCAAACTGTTTCTCTATTTTGCTCATTGGTCTGTGTTGCCAGTCATTGAAATTTTTATGAAAGAACTGCTATTACGGTTTATAAGTTCCAAACACCGGCAGACCCCGGGGGTGGGGGAGGGGGTACATGTGTGCGCGTCGTCGGTTCTTCCCCCAACCCTGTCCAGGCCATAGTTTCCTATACCATTTCATTTAGAATTACTATATTTGACAGCACATGTTATACATCTTTGGAACTTTGGAAGACGGTGTGTCACGAATCGACAAACGCCGTACAACTAACTAACGCATTAAAGGAAAGGTTTGGCCCTTTCAGGTTTATTGTTATCTTCTGGAACAAAAATTAACAGTACACAATTAATTGTAGAACAATAGTATTGTTATATTGACATAGGTGTAATGGCAGAGCGTCCGCCTCGGGTACGGGGGTTCGCGGGTTCGAACTACGGTCGGGTCATATGAAATATGTTTAAACATGATAGAAATGGCTTTCCTCCTTGGCGCTCAGGGTTGTGGGAATCTCGCGACAAGTGCCTGTACCTCTGCGTGACACCGGTACTAAGCTAGGAATTGCACCTTGCCCAAAGACACCCAACATTGCCTGCCGTAAGCAAGGATTGAACCAGGGACAAGCTGTCTCTGATCCTACGCGATAACTCTTCGCTTGGGCGGCACGGTGCAAGATCGGGATGTCACAGCAAACGTTCAGGAATTGTAAATATTAATGCTATCAATGCTTGATTCATGGATTTGTCCAGCTTTGAATGTGGGAGCATGTGGAAGCGTTCATTGCTGATCCTAGGTATATCAAGATGAAATGTTAAGTTGAGCAGCAAAAATGAAAAAAATGACATAACCTGGACTGATGGCGCGGATACCCCTGACGCAGGATTCTCAAAAGCAGTCCAAGCAGTCATATGATTAATAGTTTCTTTGATCGACTTATAGTGTGAGAATGCATCTTGGGTGGACGGTTTGTTTGGTCATTGTGACATTGACTTTGACCTGATATAGAGAAAAAGCTTGAGCGGGATCGGACTCGCGACCTCCAACACCCGAGGCAGACGCTGTACCACTTCACACTGAGGTAGTTCGAAAATAAGTGGACTGGGTATCTTCATGAATATTTATATGAACATGTCTCGCTATGTACACCGACCCACTCACAGTCACAAAGGTACCGTAGTGTCTCTACTTTCTGTTGTAGTGGACCGAATGGTGTTTTCACATGTCTAAAATCAGTAAAGTGAACCAATACCTCTGATAGAAAGAGTTGAATTTTAAATATAAAAACAGACGTCAAGAAAATATTGAACAGTGTGAAGTAATGTATTTCTTTATCACTTTAAGGAAGTGAATAACAATGAATAACAATGAATACCAATTCAATATATTTGCATCTTCAATGTTGGCCTAGCACGATATAAATAGTTAATGTGTGCCATGGTTCTGAAAATATAAAAGAAAAAAAATACTAAACTTCACTTTTTTTTTAATTTTCTATGTTTAACATTATTCAATTCAAACAAATGTTGTCTACCACATCATTATTGATAACAAATACCATAGCATAATGGACAGAACAGATCGAGACTCATAATAAATTGGTATCGGGTTGAATTACAGATTTGCAAATGTCTTTTCAAACGTTCTGCACACCAATGCTATGTTCAGCGTCTTTGTTAATCTCGATGACTAAACGGATGTGTAGGATAAAGTCTCTTGACTTTAGAGAATTGTGTTTAAAGTCTGGATGGGATAAAGTCAATACACTGGATGGCTAGATGAACAATTACTGATCGTCAAGGTACAATTTATATGAGCGGTGCCCTGCTGAACCCAACCTGATGGTATTTGTAACCAGTATAGATTCAGATCAGCCTGCACATCCGCGCAGCTCGATATCTGCTGTTCGTCAATAAGTCAAAGAGGGATTCGTTAAAGGTATACAAGTAGTGACCTTTTTATTCTTTATTATGCTTTGGTTGGTTTTCCAAGATCATATATTAAATCGAACCGCGTTAAATCAACATCATTCAATCTATATAATGTGTATTAACATTTTATATGTTTCCTTACTAAAATATTTGTATAGTGTTTTTGTCCTTACTACCAATTAGAAGTTGTTGTTTTTCATCGGAAAAGAAAATGCTTTGTGGCTGAAATATGCCGTTCTCTTTACCCAATATGATGTGACCTTGAGAAAGGTCTGACGATATCTCAAATATCATATGCGAACCAAAACTGCATACAAATATCCTACCATCTCTGCTGCAAGTAATTCCTTTAGGATTTACCAGATATGCATGGGTGAAGCTCGCCAGAACATCACCTTTCAATGTCATAAGTGATACCTTGTTACTTTTATCATCAGTCAGGACGACAGTTTTTGCACCAAAACCTTGTGAAATGTATTGGACGTCACCAAACCTAACAAAGCCATCTTCGTCCCTTTCTCTTACAATATGCTTAACCTTTCCCTCTAATGTTTGTACTTGTATTTCAGTTGGATTACCGTAACAAACAACCAGATAATCATTGATATATGTTATACCCTTAGCGTATTTAAGGTGTGTTATACCCTTAGCGTATTTAAGGTATATATAGCTATTTTTACGTTTACAGACTGTCATTGTATCGGATATAGAAATTAGAGTAATTTTAGTATTAGCTGAAGATGTTACAGCTATGTTCTTTTCATCAATTTTTGTTAAATCGTACGGGGACATGTGTAACGTAAAGTCCCAAGTAACAGTCTTACTAGTAAGATCGACAAGTTTAACTTTGTCATTGTTGCAATCAGCTATTACGTATTTATCCTCAGACACTCTTGCTATACCTGTAATATGACATTTCGTCGTATCTGTTTCTGTCTGAATATTTATAGTTCCGGGTTCTTTTGGACGTTTCACGAGAGTTCCCATGTTCCCAAAGCTTCTATTTTGATTGTCTGATTTGACAAACATGTATTTAAATATCTTGGTATCATATTTGACCTGGATAAGTTCACATTCAAATGTTTTAATCAATGCCTGTGCCTTTTTAAGTTCCAGAAAGAGCTGCAACTTATCGTCTTTTGCAGACAAGCTTTTCAAATATTCACCCATCGAAACTAACTCTAGCAACATGTTTTCGCATGTTGCATTTATAGCATTTGTCATTTGGAGATCCGATTCTTTTATCTTCTTTATTTCTTTGACAATATGTGCATAACTAACTTGAATGTTGTCGCCTGCTTGTGTCGTAATAGTTCTGTTGTTCTCTATTTTTGTTCCTAGATCTGCAATTTGATTTTGAATATCAGTGAGTTGGTCAGTATCTAAAATGACGTCATTTAAGTCAATTATGTTTCCATGTTTCTGGCATTGTCTATGGTCAAACAGCTCACACAATTTACACACAACACTGAAATGTGTAGCGCAATATGAGAGTACAGTTCGTCCTTGATGCGTCAGACATTGACGCTCATTTGGTCTCTCTTTAGTTGTAGTCGATTTAGTCTGTGGCATATTTTTCTTGTCCTGTAAAACATGGTGCTTCGTTGGCTTTAGTTTTCTGTGGAATCGGAAGCAATCTAAACACAAGAAATCGTTGCAGTCCACGCAGTATCCTTCTACTGTTATACTTTTGCCATCTTCCTCACAGGGGTCACAAACTATGCGCTTTTTCTTGATGTCACCAGACAGATCTTCTACTATCCTAGAATCTTCTTCATCTCTTTGGACAGGGTCACAGGATTGCTCGGACGCGTGTTTGTCTCTTGGCTCGTCTGGTAATTTTCCAGGAATTTCTCCATCATCTTGCGAGTGCTCATGCGAAGTGTCTGATAGTTCCCCCTTCGACTCGGCCATCTTTACTTGTCAATCATTAAGGCTGAAAACGTACACATGACATAACTATAATAAAAACTTCTTGTATCTCACTTTACATGCTATACACATATTATAAATCTCGCGATTTGGGGCTTACAAGCATTTGCGTACAATTAATTTCTCGGTCGAGCCTGTGCATCCGCAGTCCCAACAGAGCCTTCACTGTCCAGCTACATTTAATTTTGTCCTAGATATATCTTTCGAACAGAACAAGAAGTGTAAATTCTTTACGCCAATTCACCTTTAATTGGTCCTTTAACAGAGGGTCAATAAGACCCCAAGTCGCCAGACGTGACGCAACTGCGTCTACTAACGAATTATTATACAATACAGCGTTGGTTAATCCGCCAAGATGAATGAAGACTATACAATAATCATTTATTTCTTATCTAATATTTTATTCAACAGTCCCATACTTCAGTCTATTGATAATCCATTGATAACATATTTCCCATTCTGAAACCGGGGATCCTGGCGCAAAGGATATAACACAGAGAAATCGTCTCTAAGTCTAAAGAGAAGCATATTTTCAAAGCCAGTGCTCATATTTACATATCATTCTTGTTTTAATTAAAAGCATTTACCACATCTTCCATCACTCAAGAATTGACATATAAATTTAAACGTAAGTACTCGTATATGTACCTTTTTCCTTTTTTAGACGCATGTCCCGGGTTCGATTCCTGTTCACGACGGTCGCGATGGAGTACCATTGGGCGAGGCACATTTCCTAACCTATTACTGGTTTGTTTCGTTAAACACAGCAAAAAAACAAAAATATGTTACACACATTTATGTTGCTGAATGTATATAAACTGATCGCATTCTTTAGAAGTGTTTGGTGAAGTAATTCATGAATGCTGAAATAAACCAACTTTTGTGAAGAATAAAGAATAAACAAAGATCACTTGTAATTAATGAGCAAGAATAAATTTAAATATGCCTACCTTATCAAATGTATAATAGGAGTTGTAAAGTGTTCGTCTCAACTGAATTCAGATATTGTCTCTGTTCAACTAAACATAAATAGCTACATACACACTAGCTCAGTCGATTTGAAACCCTTTACCCAATGTTGGAAAACTTGGTTGTCATACCTAAAAACAATCAAACTGTCAGGGAAACAGAAGTAAAATAATACAAAACATTAAATATTAGGATGAGACATGGTCAGAGCTTTAACAATTGATTGTGTGCTCCCTTTTCTTCAAGCTTAATACATGTGACACACATAAACTAATAACAATTAAAAGCCCAAGTCCATAACTAGAGTAAAGGATGTTTGTATTCGATATCAAATGGCAGGTAAGATCGTTGCGCCCTAATTGTAACACATGTACAATAACAATACTATCTAATATTCCGTTTTCGGAAAACATGAAGCGAAAGTTGTCCGCCTCGAGACTTGGGTTGTTCGTAAACACCGAGCACTTGGGAATGTGCTAGCCGACTTAACCAATTCAATGACAGATTTTGGCTACCACTCGCCGAACACTCGGTGTGTTAGGGTACTCTGAATGCAGCGCTGGTCTCAGGATAACTAACAGGATAATTTACTTAGCAAGAGCAGTGATATTTTAACAAACTGTGAAACATAATATTAAGCGAAAAGTTTTGCCTTTTCAGATTTATTATAATTAACCCCTTCCCACATAAATCAAATCTGCAGACGAAATTAATTAGACATAAATAGCAAACATCTCTTTAAATGAAAACATTATTATAGAACAGAGTTGAGTACTTTGTGGCAAAAGGAGAAATTGCACATAATAAGTAATATATTAGTTTCTTTTTTACTCTGTCTCTCTGTCTGTCTCTGTCTATGTCTCTCTCTGGATGTCTGTCTCTGTCTCTGTCTCTCTGTCTGTCTGTCTGTCTGTCTGTCTGTCTGTCTGTCTCTCTCTCTCTCTCTCTCTCTCTCTCTCTCTCTCTCTCGCTCTCTCTCTCTCTCTCTCTCTCTCTCTCTCTCTCTCTCTCTTTCTTTATCTCTCTCACTCTCCATCTCCCTCTATCTCTCCCCTCTCTCTCTCTCTCTCTCTCTCTCTCTCTTTTTCACTCTCTCTTTCACTCTCTCGGAAAGATGGTGTGTCGCGTTATAAACTTATGTCATTGTGTTCTTGACCTCTGTCCTCATTTCAAGAAAAAGCTGATCCCGGGCCATATTTCCTAAGCTTTTGAAACTGGAGTTACATAACAATCCATCTTTGGAAGACGCTGTATTGCGTATTAAAATTGAGTGACTTGACCTTGACCTTTTAACCTTAGTAATTGCACGTACAATTACCAAATATTGGCCACTGCGACTTAACCTTGACCCCTGTACCTTTGATATTGCACCTGGAGTTACCTAACTTTTTACGAGGATGCATCTTCAGAGTACGGTGTATCGCGTACGAAAAGTGTTTAATGTTGACCTTGACCTCTAATTTAATCACATTTATAAGAAAAAGCTTATCTCGACAATGTTTGGAAAGAAAATGAACCTATTGAAAAGGGTATGTCCTGGACGGCAGACATTGACATTTTACCCACTTGTCTATGCTTTATTTTCTATACGTTAACACATTATTACGAATTTGGTATGAAGATGCATAATGAATGAGTAGCAATTACATGCGTGACAAACCGGTAAATTGCTATTCGTTACGCCTTGCTGAGGATCACTTAACATTGTCTACGGTAATCAGGATCGTACCAGGCATAAGCTGCCTCAGATCATACGGCGTAAGCGCTCACTCCTCTTTCAGGCGGCAAAGTGCAAGATCAGGATGTCACAGCTTCAATTCAGAAATGATAGGTGATGACCCTGTCAATGCTGCATTCTCATAATGGATTTTTTCGAGTTTTTGCATTTGAAAGAGTCAATAGCTGATTGAAGGATATTAAGCTAAAAAGTTTATTTGAGCAGCCAACGGTGTAGAGCTTGGCCCTCGGTATGAATTTGTTTCGACCATACCTTACCAAATTTGGTAAGAAGATAACGGTATATCAAATGAACGTACTGTGGGTACCAAATGTAAAGGAAACGCTAGTCTATGCCATACTTTAATTTGGTCACTGTGACCTTGTCATTTACCTCATTTTAAGAAAAGGCTTGACGGGATCATCTTTCCTATTGCTATCGCTATTACAATTACCACAAGTGGTATGAAGATACAGCTTCGGATGAGTTTGTGACGTGGTATGAACTTTACCTTTCTTTAACCTTGACCTTTGAGTCAATTTAACGAAAAGCACGTATTTGCCCTTTTTCCTTCACCTTTAGGAATTTGAATTACCAATTTTGCTGCACACATGCATCTTGAGAAGATGATAATCACATACACAAATCAGATCATTATTTAATTAATTAGCCGCGGACAGGATAATACATCATTCGTTCCAATGCACTCGGAAATAGGTAGATCATGTATCTTCATGAATATTCGTAGAACCAAATCTCGATATGTAAACCAACCCACGAACATTCACGAGGGTATGTATCTATTTTCGGTTGTTGGGTTATGTTTGTTTTGGGTTTTACGCAGCTTTCAACACATTAGGTCATATCGCACCCTTATGTTTAACCAATACAGCCCCACCTGCTGAATCTCAATATTTGCATTGACTCCAATAGTTCAGATCCATTTAACCGCCTCTAACGGTTCAAGCAATGTTCATACTGGTGCTGCCCTTCTTATTGACCGCCACCCAGCCACAGGGGTATCGGTTCGATTGTAGTGGACCGGATTATGTAATCACGCGTCCCAAATCAATAAGCTTTATCGATTCCTCTGATATAGAGTTGAATGTTCAATATAGAAATATATATCAAGAAAAACTGAATCGCCCGACGTAATTAATATATTTATGTATTAACAATAAAATGTATTTGTTTGTTCAATTTGTGCCTACCACAAAATAAATAGGTTTTGTGTGCGTCATGGTTCTGAAAATATAAAGAAAAAGCGAAAAAAAATCGTCTATTTTTTATTTTCTATTTTTTACATCATTCAATTCAAACAAAAGGTTGTCTATCACATCATTATTGCTAATAACATCCTAGCATGAATAAAGGACGATATAACGTACGAACAAAGGAGGATAGAACGGCTATAGGGTCGAGACGCATAATCAATGGTATTGCTTTGAACTCCGGATTTGCTAACATCTTTTAAATGTTTTGCAAAATTCAATTTGAAGTCCGGATGAGATAAAGTCAGTACATTGCATGACGGTGCTCTGCTAAACCCAACCTTAGAGCATTTGCAACCAGTGTAGATCCAGATCAACATGCACATCTGCGCAGCTTGATCTGCATCTGCACTGTTCGTCAATAAGTCAAAGACGGATTCGAGTAAGTTATGAAAGTAGTTTCCATTTAGATACTCTACCATGGTTGCATAGGAAGATTTTATCTAAACGTGTGATGATTAGGCCAAGGTAGGTTTTCAAGGATTACCGCCCTTATATTTTAGCGAACCGGGTTAAACAGTTCATATCTTTTATAACTGAAATATTTGATTGTGTTTTTGCCAATACTTCCAATAAAAAGTTGTTGTTTTTCTTCATAAAAGAAGATGGTAAATGGCTTAAATATCCCGTTCTCTTTACATAATATGACTTGACCTTGAGACAGGTCCGACGATATCTTAAATATCATATGTGAACCAAAAATGCATACAAATAACCTACCATCTCTGCTGCAGGTAATACCTCTAGGCGATTTTAGATATTCATGCGTAAAGTTCGCTAAAACTTCACCATCCAGTGTCATTCTTAAAACTTGTTTACTTGTTCTATCAGTCAGATAGAGAATGTTTGAATCATCTCCTTGTGAAATATGACGTACGTCACCAAATCTCTCAATGCCATTTGTTTCTGTATCACTTACAGTATGCTTGATTTGTCCATCCAATGTGAGTACGTGTATTTCATTTGGGTTACCATAACTTACAATCGGTTTGTCATTTCTAAATAGTATACCAAGACAGGCGTCGTTTTTCACATGTGTATATATAGTATTTGGCATTGTTAAATTATCGGATTTAGAAATGAGAAAAAAATCTGAATCATTGAAAATTGATACATCTATTTTGTTTTCACCAACTTTTGTTAAATCGCACTGGGACATGTCTAACTTAAAGTCTAAAGTAACAGTCTTACTAGTAAGATCGATAAGTTTAATTTTGTTATTAATGTAATCAGCTATTACATATTTATCCTCGGACAGCTTGGCTATGCCTGATATAAAACATTTTTTTGCATCTGTTTCGGTCTTAATGTTAATGGTTTCTTCTTCTATTGGACATTTCACAAGAGTTCCCATTTTTCCAAAGGTCTCATCTTTCTTTTCTGCCTCAATCAACATATATTCAAAATTCTTGTTATCAGTTCTGACCTGGATGAGTTTGCCTTCGAATGTTTTACCAATTCATTTTCAGAAAGAGCTGTAACGTATCTTCTGTTGCAGACAAGCTTTTCAAATCTTCACCCATCGAGACTAACTCTAGCAACATATGTTCACATGTGGAACTTATATCTTTTGTCATTTGGAAATCCGATTCTTTTATCTCTGTTATCTCTTTAACAACACGGGCATAACTGACTTTAATATTGTCGCCTGTCTGTGTCGAAATAGCTTTATTTATATTCCAATTCTTCTTTTAAAGCTGCAATTTGACATTGAACACCTGTGAGTTTTGTCAGTATCTTAACCAATGTCATTTAAGTCATTCAAATTTCCTTTTTTTCTGGCATTGTCTATGGTCAAACTGCTGGCATAATTTACACAAAGCATTGTCGTGTGTAGTGTAATAGGAGAGTACAGTCTGCCCTTGATGCGTTAGACAATGGCGCTCATTTGGTCTCTCTTTAGTTGTAATCGATTTAGTCTGTGGCATACAATTCTTGTCCTGTAAAACATGTGGCTCCATAGCTTTGGTTTTCTGTGGATTCGGAAGCAATCTAGACACAAGAAATCATTGCAGTCCACGCAGTAGCCTTCTGCTGTCAAACTTTTGTCATCTTCTTCGAATGGGTCACAAACCATGCACATTTAATCGCTGTCCCCTGGCAGATCCTCTGCTTTCTTAATACCTTTAATAGGCTCCTTTGGTAATTTTCCAGGAATTTCTCCATCATCTTGCGGGTTCTCAGGCGATTTATCAAGTAGTACTCCTTTCGACTCAGCCATCTTTACTTGTCAGTCACTTAGGCTACAAATGTACAGAGTGATTTTTTTATAAAATCGTCTTGTACCTCGCTCAATCACATGCTACACAAGTTGTGTAAATGAGCTGCGTCTCACGGTTTGGGGTATTAAGTGCATTTGCGTAAAGTGGAGCCCGTACACCCGCAGTCCAACCAGAGCCTTCACTCTCCGTCTACATGTAATGTAGTCATATATTCATCTTAAGTGCAATAGGAGTAGTGTTGTGTATTTTGTTTTACGCACATTCACCGTTAAATTATCCTTAATCGGAGTCAAACATACCCCCGGGGCGATCGCCTGGCTCGGCTCGTAACATAATATACAATGTTGGTCCATTCGTCAAGATGGAGACCATACTTATAGCATAGATTTCTGATCCTATAGTTCATTCAAAAGTCCAATACTTCAGACTAGTGATAGTCCATCGATAAAATATTTCAAATTCGGAAACCAAGAATTTAATTCTGGCGAAAATAATATAAAACAAGAGGGCCAAGATGGCCCTAAATCGATCACCTGAGTGATAGTAAATTAGTAGCAAATGTTCAACTTCTAATTTCTGGGGAAATGTGATCAGGAGTGCAAATGAAACTGCAAGAATGAGACACTGTTAAAGAAATAGCTTATCAGTAAAGGCCATTTGTATCTTGAAATATAACAAGAACTTTAATAAGAATGGAATTAAAGTTTTGTCACTTTGTGCCTTTCCTGATGCCGCCTTGCTGCCCTGTTTTTCCACGAAATTAATATGGCTTGAACACTTTTTGTAGAGGGTCACTCAAGGAACACTTCTACCAAAATATCTTGGAATCGGACAAGCGGATTATGGAGTTAACGATTTTAAAGTTTCTGTATTTTCCTCACTCTCTGATGCCGCAGCAACCTAAGTTCTACAGAGAATGTAAATCTTTAAATAATTTTGAGAGAAGACCAACAAAGGAAAATGTTTATTAAATTAACTTGAAATTGGTCCAGTGGAATGGAAGGAGTTGTCATTCGTAGATAAAGGTTCAATTTACCCATTTTGTGAACACGCCTGGTTTCTATGATTTTGTAACTGATCAAAATGGCTTGAACAAATTAAGTAGAGGATTAATGAAAGAACATTTCTACAAAATTATCTTGAAATCAGACAAGCACTTTCATGAGGATGGATTATTAAAGTTTTGTCATTTTGCCCCTTTTCTGATGCGGCCTGGTTGTCATGTTTTTCAACCAATCAATATGCCTTAAACAAATTTGTTAGAGGGTCACCCAAGAAACATTTCTATTAAATTATATTGGAATCTGACAAGCAGATTCAGAGGAGAAGAATTTTAAAGTTTGGACATTTTGCCCCCTTTCTGATGCCGCAGCAACCAAAGTTCTTCATGGAATTTAAATATTTGAACAATTTTGAAACAGGACTACCAAAGGAACATTCTTGTTGTGAAGTTTGGTTGAAATTAGTCTTATTGTTTAGGAGGAGATAAGATGAAGGATAAAAGTTAACGACGAACGACGGACAGACGACGGACACACAGTTATCAGAATAGATCACCTCAAGCCTTTAGCTCAGGGGATCTAAAAAACAAGAGGGCCATGAGGTCATGGATCGCTCACATGACAATGTGCTATTTAAGACGTAATAAGAGAAGCCATGTTTTTAACGGATCATATCATCGGAAAAATTTCAACAATCTTAGTAGAGGGTCACCCAAGGAACATTTGAGAAACAAGATAAACATTATGACAAGGTTTCAACTTGCTCAGAGAAAAAATTCGACCTCCGTAGTTTTAACAATATTTCCCTTGTGACCTAGTTTTTAAACAGACAAAAATCAAACTTGGCCTTCATATAATCAAGACAAACATTCTGATAAAGTTTCAACATGCTCAAGTTGAAAATGCAGCCTCAAGAGTCTTAACAAGAACTCCCTTCAATTTGACCTAGTGACCTAGTTTCTAACCTAATATGACCCTTATTCGAACTTCACCTAAAAGACAACATTTTGATAACATTTCAAACTGCTGAAGCAAAGACTGCGGCCGCGAAAGTGTTAACAAGATTTTCTTTCAATTTGACATAGTGACCTACTTTTCGACCAGACATGACCCATATTCAAACGCGACTTACATATCATCAAGACAAACATTCTGATAAAGTTTCAACATGCTCAAACTAAAAATGTGGCCTCCAGAGTGTTAATAAGATGTCCTTTCAATTTGACCTAGTGACCTAGTATTTGACCTCATATGGCTCAGTTTCGACTTCGTCAAAGATTTGATAGAGAGGAATGGTCTGATAATAGTTCATGACGATCAGATGCAAAATGTAGCATGTAGAGTGTTTACAATGTAAAAGTTGACGACGGACAGACGACGGTCAAAAGAAGTCACAAAAACTCACCTTGAGCAATTCTTGCTCTGGTGAGCTAAAAAAAACACAATCAAACAAACATACAACACATGTTAAACAAAATTATTTTGATGAATGTTTATGAATTTATTCCTTTCTTCTAGAGTGTTTGGTGAAATAATTTGTTTAAGTAATGTTCAAGATTACCACCATTCTGAAGACTTATAGGGTAAACACTATTGACAAGAAATTGAAAGGCCTAACTTTTCAAATGTATGATTTGAGTTGTAACTCGTTTGTGTAAACCGCTTTGACACATTGCCCGTGTTTGACTGAATACGAGTAGTTGCATAATACGTTTTCTCATTCGAAAAACAGATAACTCGGGTGTTCGATCAAATCGCTGAAAGCACTGTTGGTATAGACGCATTTGTAAGGCGGAAAGATATGGCATTGTTGATATGAACATATATGGTTCAACAAATTATCATCGGCCAGTAAACAAACAATTTTTTTTTTGGAGCAACACACTTGGCCTGCCAATAACCAAAACATTTGTATCAAATTTTGAGGTATCTATCGTAAAACGAAAATAAATGCATGATGCACAAAAATATGGCCAAATTGCAGAGCAGAGACCCTTTATTATAATATTTCCAGGTCGGCGGACACTAAAGATCCACACTTAATATTGAAATAATGCTGATAAATTACAGCATGATTAAAAATCACAGGATTTTATATCAATCTATCAATCAATCTATCAATCAATCAATCAAGATGAATTGATTCATGCATTATTTATGTATAAGTGCCTGGGCGAATGATTTTTCTATGAATTTATGTATATATTATTAATGATAAATTACACTATTTCCTTTTTGTGACACCAGTATACAGCATACTATGGAATTTGCCTCGGATCATATTTTTAAAAAAAAAAGAACATAAAAACACCAATACATTTAGTAAATTAGTCAAAACCAATAAGCTATAGTGATTGTTGCATCGCCCTACGCATTGTCATCTACATACTCCCGAAATGAAATTGAACCCATGGAATAATATCGGACAAAGTAAAATAAGCACGAGCATTCCACGGAAAACATGTTTTGTCTGCGAAAGTCGTATATCCTTATTGTGAAAATGACCGGACAAAAAATACAACACTACCAAAATAAGCATGCTAGAGTTATGTTGCTTGTGCACTGCACATCTGCAAGTTACCTATAAACCAAGTTTGAAATTGCTCCACTACACGCATTCTATACAAAATTGGTAGTTTCCCTCAGGATTTTTGGGATATCATTAATGGTTTAACCCTTTCCCTCATTAGACAATTCTGCATATTTGGACATATTTTGTCAAAAAATGGAAAATCTCTATAATTGAATTGATAACCTATGACTAAAAGTGGAAAACATTGTGGCAAATGGAGAAATTGCTCGTTTTAAGCAATTTCTTCTTTTGTCACTATATTCTCAAAAAGCCGTCTGATGCAGAGGCGTCAAAAAGCGCCTTTATGAGGGAAAGGGTCAAACAATGTTTTATTTATCTTCTTATTTACAAATACAAATTAATACATTTCATAATCAAATAACGCTTCGATGGTGTAGGTCGCGGGTTAGGAATGTCGCGGGGTTCCATCCCCACCGGGTCATACCAAAGACTTAAACATGGAAGTAAGGGCTGAGGGGTTAGCATTGCGACTGACTGGCTGGTGTCAGGGGAAAGGGACCAGTAGACCCGGTAACTTACACAGGAAACGCCGTGATATAACTGAACAATTTATGAATGCGGCGTGAAACATCCAAACAAATCAATCATATGAGCCGTCCCGCGAGAAAGCAACATTATGGCATCTGCGTAACGTATCGACCCGGATCACCCTGCGCAGTCCGCGCAGACTGATCCTGGCCAACACATTCCGTCTCAGGGGGAAAGAGGTATAGAGTAATTATTCCTGAAACAGAAAATGCACAGGAGGCGAAAGGTGTCTATCCGGGTAAGCCTGCGCTGCATGCTTAAGCTGATCCGGATCGATACTTTACGCAATGTTGATTTTCTCGCGGGACGGTTAATATCAGGATTGGTGGACGATAATACGACTGATGCACCGATGCCAGGATAAATGATACCGATAGTACTGGTAATTTAACCCGTGCTATAACTGTTTCCTTGCTATAACTGTTTTCATGCTATAACTGTTTCCATGCTATAACTGTTTCCATGATATTAACTGTTTCCATGATATAACTGTTTCCATGCTATAACTGTTTCCATGCTATAACTGTTTCCGTTTTATAACTGATAACTGTTTCCGTGCTATAACTGTTTTACTGTTGAAAGTTGCGTAAAACACCATTCAATCAAGCACACTAACAACAAATGAGCCGTCTCGCGAGAAAACCAACAGTATGGACTCTGTGAAAAGTATCTACCCGGATCAGCCTAAGCATGCCGCGCAGGCTTACCCGGATAGACACTTTTCGCCTCCTGGGGATTTTCTGTTTCAGGAATCATTACTCTATACCTCTATCCCCGTGAGACGGAATGTGTCGGCCCGGATCAGTCTGCGCGGACTGATCTGAGTCGATACATTACGCAGATGCCATAATGTTGGTTTTCTCGCGAGACGGCTCAAATTCTAATTGAAGAACGAGAACTTTACGCGTAGGCTGACCAAATTAAGACTTGTCGTAAATGCCCTATGGCTGTAGCACGGCTCACATCGGATCTTGGGATACCGTTTTGGTTTCTGGTAGATAACTCAGTTCAAACATAGATTAACGCCGTTTTCAACACTGTTTCAGCTATATCATGGCGACAGTTCACTTATTCATGATCAATTGGTAAACAAACCATTAACTAAGAAATGTGCATTCCAACGGCAATCCAGCGTGACCGCCGCCACTGGGCCGAGTTTGATTGGGGTTTAACGCAGTTTTCAACAATGTTTCAGTCTTATCACGGCGGCCTACTCATGTGCTTCCTGGCTTTCTCACACCAGTACTTCACACAACATACTTTCCATGCAACTAGTTGCTTTTCTATATAGATTGTTTCCAGTTGGTGGAGGACGAATGACGATCGTCACGGTGGCTTTTGGCCGAGCTGGGCTTCGAACTCACAATCCCTGGCTTGACAGCCCGCGTCGCTACCGACTGAGCTACTGGGCTCGGCTTCTGTGCCGGGAGCGCTTCACGCGTATTACTAGATAGCTCAAGTACTCTTCAACGTCTCAATTGGAGTAGAAAGTGGGACTTGTTGCATATTTGAAAAGGGTGAAGGCTCAGGGGGAAGGGACAGCGCTTTACAAGCCATTTCGTCAGATCCTTCTCTGGCTGTCATTAGTTATCACTGGATGTCACAACGTCTATAGCTACGCTGAGTGTGTGCCCTGCTTAACGTAGCCCACAACCCATGAGAAAACCAACAATGTGATCAGATTTTTTTTCACTTCTTTTCATTTTCTGAATCTTTTAAAGTTTAATGATATCAGTTGTATGTTAATGTAATGGTTATAAGGCAAGACATTCCTTGTTGACAAACCAAACCGAGCCAGACTGCTGGTCGTAACGTCATGTTAAGCCGAGACAAAAATATAAGAAGAACCCAAACGGAGTAAACCGACACGACTATCGGTTTCCAGTATAATATAGGACCATGATAAAAACAGCTGTCGGAGGACAGCATGCTCGAATTTTTTGTGCTTGCCAATAAAACCAAACTTTTTTGGGTGGTACAGAAAACATGGCCAAGTACTTTATCATATTATTTATAAGCAAAGTACTTTATAAGTCGAAAAAGGGTCAGAATTCTTACAAAAACCTTCACTCTTGTCTGTTGATGGAAGTAATGATGGTGAATAAGTATTGTAAGTTTCAAAGCATAAGCTGTAATGGTTTTGACAAAAAAGTAAATTGGTACAAACACCTTAACCAAGGTGTGACACCAACGCTGACGCCGACGCCGACGCCGGGGCGAGTAGTATAGCTAGCCTTTTCTTCGAAAAGTCGAGATAATAACGAAAACAAGATTTATTTTAGAATAGTCTGACATTTTCTTTAATCTTGCATTTTAATTTCTCAATAGTACAATAAGATGCATGTAAATAAAAATTCTATACGGGCCACGTCATCCGAAAACCGAGGTTGTATGTGGTTTTGGTGTTTCATGCTGCTTTCAAACATTTCTCAGTTATAACACGGTGTTTCCTGGGTAAGTCTCCAGTACTACTGGTCCATTTATCCTGACACCAGTCAGTCAGTCGTGATGCTAACCCCTCGATCCTGAGCGTCAAGGAGGACAGCCATTTCTATCATGTTCAAAGAATTGTGTGTGACCCGGCCAGAGATCGAACCGGCGACCTCCTTTGGTATGACCCGGCCGGGGATCGAACCCGCGACCTCCCGTACCCGAAAAGCGAGGAATTAACAAACAAAGTACGATCAAATGAGGATGAGACGATCTAATTGCATACTTGTATCGCCAGTTCTTGGTCATAACCGTTCTCGGGAGGCTTCCATGGTTGCGTTTAAATCTCGTACAGGGACGATCGTGATCCGACTGTGCTAAGGCACAGGCTGATCTCCATCCTTCCTGGTCTAAAAAAAAAGATCGGTTTTCGTATCACCTGGTCCATATAATGCTTGAGATATCATCAAATGACAACAGTTTGAATTTCATTCGGATCATTTTATAGTTGTATATAAAATACATGTATATTCTTTTCCTTTTTAATAATTACATGTATATCTGCAGTTGATAGTAATTCTGCACAGCATTGCAACTAAAAGCAATTACATAATTTGATGCAATTATATAGAGATCTTATCACTTATAGTTTTTCAGTATATGACAAAATTAATATTTCCTCATTTTGATGACGACATTTTCCATCACAGACTTAAGAAGTTAAGAATCTTTTCTAATATACAATAAACACAGTTTTAACAAATTGCATGACAAAGTTGTAAGTTATAAAATCAATGTAAGTGTATGAAACAACTGTTAAAGAGAAAATTGTTTATGACGTGAATTTATATTCCCCTTCTCCTGCCTTCAACATGTTTAACAAGAGAAAAGCCAGATAAGTTTTCCTATTCTCGCACTGTGACCATGACACAAGCTTCTTACGTTGCATTCTAAGAATTATCCTACCAAATTAGCGCAGCGTACTTTTCTTAAAATAGCACAGTGTATAGTTCTTAAAATAGCACAGTGTATTGTTCTTAAAATAGCACAGTGTATAGTTCTATTTTACATCACAGTTGATACGTCTAAATAAATAGAGAAACGTTCTGTGCTATTTTTAGAACATTCCACAGTGCTATATTAGTAGCAGAATTTTAAAAAAAAGTAAATTCAGGCACCTGTCACTCGGATAGGATCTCTGCTATGATTAAATCGTAATTTTGATTAATTGATTGGGTTTAACGCCGTTGTAATCAATTTATTAGCCATATCACGGTGGCCAGTTCACCTACTCATGTGTTTCCTGGCTTCTTTACACCAGTACTCCACACACCATTCTTTCAAACCAACTGGCTGCTTTTACACATAGAGTTTTAGCCCAATTGGTGAAAGACGAATGACGCTTGTCACAGTGACTTTTGTCAAACGTCGGAGAGAATATTGGCTGAGATGGGATTCGAACTTACAAACCCTGGATTGACAGCCCACGTCGCTACCGACTGAGCTACCGGGGCTCGGCTACATCGTAACATGCTTTAAATAATGTGACCGTTTAGCAAACAGTAACGACAGAGATTTAGGTTTTGAGAGTAAATACAAAGTTCATACAAATCGCAATGATTGGTCTTAGACAAATGGGCTGACAATTACCCCTTTTATTTTATTATACAAGAAAGTCGATGCCTTGCAGCCAACGGCTGTAGACAAACATCACATAAAACCATCCCAAACAAATACTTTCAACTATATTCAACTCTTATCAATGGACATTTTTTACAGTTTTGTCAAGATGATTTCAAAGTCGTATGCTGCAAAACTCTTGTATGTTTATATTCACTCGGCTATTAAAATGGCAAATAATGGAAAGGGTTGATGACATTAAAATGAATAAAAAATATACGTTCTAAATATATGTAAAGCTATAAAGAAGGAACCTGTCCCAAAAACAAAGAAAAGACAATTCATAAATGTAATTATTTACAATAAGTTCAGAAGTACTTTCATTACAGTGGTTATTCTCAAATCATTGTATAAATGGAACGCATCTGCTGCAGACAACTTTTAAAAAAATGTTGAAAACATTGTGACAAAAGGAGATCTTGCTCATAAGGAAAAATGTCTCCTTTGGTTAACATTTTTTAATCTCCTTTTTATCATTTATGGTGATTTTCCATATTTATGTCTAAACGTTTGTAAAGTCGTCCGTTGCAGATTTTATGCATGTTTAAAAGGGTTTAAACCAATTATATAAGCATGTCCTTTACTCGTAATGGCCATCAATTCCAAACCCTCCGATGGGCGGTTTTGATATGACGTGGTTCAAACAGAACAGAACAGAACACACATTTTAATTTGAACAACAAGAAATTTCTGGTCCATATATGAATTACAAATCATAGAATAAGAGAGTTACATATGTCTTTTTATTAAAAGAAGTAGAGATTATTTACAATACACAAAGCAAATCAGATCTAAATTCTTCCTTGTGAAAATCATAACCATTTGTGTAAGAAACTTTCCAAGCAAGCACTTGATTGACTGAATGGTTTAACAACAGATACTGATCAAATTGCACATATTGCTCATAGTGACAATAAAGTAAGTAATAAGTAATTCAAAACTATTTTGGCAGTAAATGTTGAAAAACTGTCAATTGAAAGTCAAGAAAATGTACAAAAAATGTCTTACTGGGTATGTCGACCCAGTAAAAATGAAGCATAAACGATCAATATTTAGATGTTTATGGTACTGGAAAGGGAAATTATTACTCTTATTTTATCCCAGAATTATGAATCTTAAATTTCAAGACAAATTTTGAACAGTTTTAAAAACTTTTCCCATAATATCTATTTTCTGGAGTTCAGCACCTTTAAACGCAGTTTATCAGGTACACGATTCAAAACTTTCAATTTGAAGATTCATATTTTTTTTATCCGCCATTCTAAATATTTGCATAACAAACCAGGAGTTTCTGATTAATTTACCGTAACAGTATGATATAGACACTTAGTAATTTAGAATGGTCAGTAAAAGCGTAACAAACGTTCTAATTGATTGCCACGAGAACTATGCAGGCGATGGTCAATGCGCTTATGACCAATACATGAAGACAGAGTAATCCGATTTTGATGCAACTTCCGGGCGGACTTGTGACTTCGCCATCCTTTCGGTATTTGCTTGCTGAAAATGACAAAAATAAAACATGGATGATTATAGTCTATCTGTAAGGTATGGCATAGGCATACATTAATTTGATTTGACATCTTGCGATTTAATTTTTGAAAAAAATGCTTGGAAAAAATATCAATCGAGAAATTATATCCGTTTTTGTGAGCAATATAAACGGATGGCCTATCTTGGATTGCTTGTTTTGTGTTATAAATTTCAATAATAATAATAATAAAAGCTTTATTTAGAGAGGACACTCATTTGACTTAGTACATGTATGCAAGTCAATCTTCCACGAGGGCCTCAAACATAAACAAAATGAAACATGAACAAACGTGTGTTTACATATAAACAACTCAATATTACATTTATACATACATATATAGATATGGAATTAAAATTGTTATGTCTTTTCCTGTAATACGTGCATATATCAAATTTATAAATGGAAATGTACATACACTTTAACATGACAATATTAAGTCATTAAACCTTTCCCTCATACAGACGCTTTCTGACGCCTCTGCAGCAGACGGCTTTTTGAAAACATAGTGACAAAAGAAGAAATTGCTCAAAACGAGCAATTTCTCCTTTTGTCACAATGTTTTCCACTTTTAGTCATAGGTTATCCATTCAATTAAAGAGATTTTCCATTTTTTGACAAAGTCGTCTGCTGCAGAAGGGGTATTGTAACAGCGACCTTTTATGCGGTGTCGTCAGATTCAGTACACGTACAGAGAAGTGTGTTGACCTTATTTCGATGAGATTGCATATTTAGTACGACATAATGAAGCTACTTATTAACATACTTACCGGTATCGAGAAGGGTACATTCGTGCATCTCCATAATTAGTACGAACGCGGCCTGGTAAGCTGCCCAGCCGACAACGACCCAGACGACATAAAATGGAACAGACGACTTTCCGAGGGTCACGCCCAACACGATGGCCATCACTGCAAAAAGAGAATACGATATATAGTCTTTAACCCCTATTCTGCTAAAATTTCTAGCGTTTAGTCAAATGATTCATCTAAGAATAAATTACATGTAGACGGATAGTGAAGACTCTGACGAGACTGTGCGAGACCAAATGCTCGCCTGGGTCTTCACTGTACGCAGCTGCATTAAGACCCCAAATCAGTAGACGCGATGAGATACAAATAAATAAATAAATACAAATGTAATACAGCGATACAAACAATGAAAGAAGCCGCATCGGTGTTGTAGTGATAGAGCGTCCGCCTCGGATCGAGAAGGTCGCCGGTTCGATCCACGGTCGGGTCATACCCAAACATTGGCTCACCCTCATAGGCGCTCAGGCTTGTAACGTTAGCACTACGACTGACTCGTGGCAGAATAAATAATTGATCGATTGATCGATCGATCGATTGATTCAATGGGCTTTATCAGTCGTATCACGGCTGTCGGTTCACCTGCTCATGAGTTCTTTGCTTTCTCATACCAGTACTCCACACAACAGACTTTCCAAGCAAATGGCTGCTTTCCACATAGACTGTTAGCCCATTGGTGGAAGAGAAGACGAATGACGCTTGTCACAGTGACTTTTGTCAGTCATCGGAAATAATGTTGGGCGAGCTGGGGTTCGAACTATCAACCCTGGATTGACAGCCCGCGTTGCTACCGACTGAGCTACTGGGACAGGATAAATGGACCAGTAGTACTGGAAACTTACCCAGGAAACGCCGCGATATGACTGAAGCATTGTTGAAAGCGGTGTTAAACACCATATAAACAAATAAATCAAAACAAAAGCAAGCAATGAATGTCTACAGTATCACCATACCAGAGAGAATGCGCGCTGCTGTTCCGACAAACCAATGCAACCAATTAAAGAGGTAACGGTTCTTGTCATCGGGGTGAGGACGGAGGAAAGCCATAACGGGCTGCAAACAAAGAAAGACATGGTATCAATTAACCCTTTCCCACATATAGACGACGCTTTATGACGCCTCTACTGCACACGACGTTTGAAACATTGTGACAAGAAGAGAAATTGCTCAATACGAGCAATTTCAACATTTCCCACAACATTTATTTTAAATAATGATACCTTCATCTATAGAGATTTACCATGTTTTTGCCGACATGCTTTCAAATTCGGCTGCTGTAGATATATTCTTACGACTCTGGTGCAGACGTCTTTTAAAAACATTGTGGCGAAAAGAGAAATTGCTCTCATTTTGCCACAATATTTTCAACTCTATTCAACAGTTTTTCTTATATAAGTAAATATTTCTAAATGTTTTCAAAGACGTCTGTTGCAGATTTATTGTACGTGGGAAAGGGTTAATTGACGACTCTAAATATTCGAACAATAAATAAATCGCATAAAGCTTCTTTAGTTCGTCTTTGGTCCAATACCATTACTTCGCTCGCTCGTATATAGATAGAGCTGACGACTGCCCCATATAGGTCGTCTCAGAAACTCATAAGCTGCGATCAATATCAAATAAGGATATACCTCGTACCAATTGTATTATAGTAAATATATATGGAATAATATCCCATGTGACATACGAGCATCACTTAGCGTTAAAACGTTTAATGAAAAACTGATAAAAAATGTTTACTGCAGTATTGAGTTTTATCTATTTGAATATGTATGCGTGTCCGTATATAGTTATATATGTATGTATGAGGATATGTATGTGCATGTAAGTATATCGGTATGTATTTGTATACATGTATCTATGTGTATGTATGTATGTGTGTGTGTGTGTGTGTGTGTGTGCGTGTGCGTGTGTGTATGAATGAGTATAGATGTATATATAAGTTGAAGGCCATATGCTAGATAAGAATATTTTCTTTTTCATCAAAATACATCTTAATATGTAACCTTCATTAAATAAAGATATTATTATTATAGATCGCATTTTGCGTCAGCCAATCAAAGTGTCGTTTATCAAATAACTCGTTCGGTGTAGAACAGGTATGATAACCTCATATAAGTAAATGATGTCACCAACGTCAACATCCTATCAATACTACAATTAAGGTTGTTAAATTTGTTAGAATAGTTCATGTTGTTGATATGGGCCAGTGGCCTCTAATCAAATACAACTTTGTATTTTGTTTCTTTTTCGAAAAATGGTAAAGATCCTGAATGCGCAACCTGATCTAGATCTTTGCTTGTAGCAAAGTCCCAAAAGTCAATTTTTGTGTGGCGTATCGCAATTTTGAAATCAGATAACGACTTTCTATTCCATTACACTAAGTGTAGACATTAAGTAAAAAAGCTATTAAATTATTTTAACCATAATTACTCGCATATGTCGCATGATGGAGCTCTTGAATAGTGATTATTACTCATCGGATTCGAATGTTTAATGCTTAACAGTCGAATTAACCCTTTCTCTCATATAGACGCTTTCCGACGCCTCTGCAGCAGACGGCTTTTTGAAAACATAGTGACAAAAGAAGAAATTGCTCAAAACGAGCAATTTCTCCTTTTGCCACAATGTTTTCCACTTTAAGTCATAGGTTATCCATTCAATTATAAAGATTTTCTATTTTTTGACAACATATGTTCAAAGTCGTCTGCTGCAGAATTGTCGTATGAGGGAAAGGGTTTTAAGCGTTTTCTACCCCGGAATACGAAAGGCCAGGTTTTGTGCTTATTGCATAAGTAACATTTGAAATGCCAGGGTCTGACTTATGTGGTTCAACAAAGAGCCGTCCCTCTGAGTAAAGTATCGACCCGGATTAGCCTAAGAACGCCGCGCAGGCTAACAGGGACATTCACTTTTCGCCTCCTGTGGATTTCCTATACTCTGAGAAAATGCTCTTCTAAGTTAAGGGTTACAACTAGGACAGTGTTGTTGGTCTTGAATTGCAGCTTATACACGCAGCAACATATACACACCAAGAAACATGTTGCATCTTATGCAAGCATTGCTGAAATAGCTTCCTGTAGTTAATACAATTTTGGGTAGCACAGACTTGACTAAACTGTATTTATTTATAGACTGATATTATTTGAACATACTCTGGGAAAAGAATCTCCTGGTTATAGAGGTATAGCAAGGACAGTGTTGTTGGTAGCTAATTTCAGCTTAACCATGCAGCTACATTTACAGACCAAGCAATATGTTGCAACATGTGCAAACATTCCAGAAACACCAGCCTGAAGTTACTCAATTTATTGGGACACGACAGGGCAGCCGACCTGCTAGTAAATATGGTATTTTATTTTAACATACTCTGTAAAAAGGCTCTCCTAAGCTGAGAGATAGAGCTAGGACAGTGTTGTTGGTCTTGAATTGCAGCTTATATATGCAGCAACATGGATACAGCATGCCACATGTTGGAACTTGTGCAAACATTGCTGAAATTGCATCCTAAAGTTTCTGAAAAATTGGGAAGCACAGACAAAACTAAACTGTATTTATAGACTGATAATATTGCATCATACTCTGGAAAAAAGGGTGTCCAGGGTTAATGCTTAAAGCTAAGACATTGTTGTTGGTATTTATTCCCAGCCTGAACAGGCAGCTTCATTTACATACCAAACAACATGTTGCAACTTGCGCAAACAATGCTGCAATTGCATCCTGAAGTTAATAAAATGTTGGTGACCACAGACTAAAATAAACTGTAAGTAGAGACAGAAAGTTCCGACCATACTCTGAGAAAATGCTTTTCTAAGTTAAGGATTAAAAGCTAGGACAGTATTGTTGGTCTTGAATTGCAGCTTATACACGCAGCAACATGTACAAACCAAGCAACATGTTGCATCTTGTACAAGCATTGCTAAAATTGCATCCTTAATTTAACACAATTTTAGGGAGCACAGACTTGACTAAACTGTATTTATTTATAGACTGATAATATTCCACCATACTCTGGGAAAAGAATCTCCTGGGTTTAGGGTTATAGCTAGGACAGTGTTGTTGGTAGCTAATTTCAGCTTAAGCATGCAGCTACATTTAAAAACAAAGCAATATGTTGCAACATGTGTTAACATTCCAGAAACACCAGCCTGAAGTTACTCAATTTTAAGGACACGACAGGGCAGCCTGTGATAGTTTTTCTTTTTACCATACTCTGTGAAAAGGCTCTTCTAAGCTGAGGGATAGAGCTAGGACAGTGTTGTTGGTCTTGAATGGCAGCTTATACATACAACAACATGGATTCATCATGTCACATGTTGAAACTTGTGCAAACATTCATGCAATTGCATCCTAAAGTTTCTGAAAAATTGGGAAGCACAGACAAAACTAAACTGTATTTATAGACTGATAATATTTGACCATACTCTGGATAAAAGGATTATCAGGGTTAAGGCTTACAGCTAGGACAGTGTTGTTGGTATTGATTCTCAGCCTGAGCATGCAGCTACATTTACACACCAAGCAACATGTTGTAACATGCGCAAACAATGCTGCAATTGCATCCTAGAGTTAATAAAATGTTGGTGACCATAGACTAGAATAAACTGTAAGTAGAGACAGAAAGTTTTAGACCATACTCTTAGAAAATGTTTTTCTTAGTTAAGGATGAGAGCTAGGACAATGTTGTTGGTGTTGAATTGCAGCTTATACATGCAGCAACATGTACACACCAAGCAACATGTTGCATCGTGTGCAGGCATTGCTGAAATTGCATCCTGAAGTTAATACAATTTTGGGGAGCACAGACTTGACTAAACTGTATTTATTTATAGACTGATAATATTTGACCATACTCTGGGAAAAGAATCTCCTGAGTTTAAGGTTACAGTTAGGACATTGTTGTTGGTAGCTAGCCCTAACCCATCTAACCCTAAACCAGGATTTTGCTCATTCTTTAATTTTGATATGAATATTAAGTTACAATCCTTAAACTGGGTTAACATATCAATCGAATCAGTTCTCTATCAACCGTCGTAGTGTTAAGACGTGTTTTAAGTCTGTGTGGATATAATTTAATTATTAATTACAGGACAACTAACAGGTAAGATACTTGTTTGTCGTTTGATTATGGACAAGTGGGGGTATGGGGTTACCTTGGTTAAGAGAAGGAAATAAAGATATCAATCAATCAAGCTATCTATATAAAATTAAAAGGTTTTTTAAGCACATGAAATTTTGAAATAGAATTTGAGGTAAATCTGAACGTGTTTACGTATGGTTAAAGAATAATGTCTTTTAAATATTTAACACTGAGCATTGGTGTAGTTGGTATTTCTGGAAAGATCATTGAATGTCTCAATTGGATTATTTATTCGACAGAAAGGGTTGGGCTGCGAGGATAGCCATTTCGAACCCTTGGTGCTAGAGGACTCCGTATTCACCATTGATCTTATAATGTGTCAAGGACTAATGTTTACTGTTCAGGAGCACTTGTAATAAACAAATTGTGTATGCCGTGGCACCTAGTCCCCCGAGTTCTTACTCGTATTAGCTGCCACTGTGGCAGGGGTCTCATCGGGCGCCACCCGACTCATTGTTGCTAGGTTTTGGCAACTCGCTGTGTAACACTTAAAACACTATATTATTCCGAGTGTTGGTGAGCGGATGCACATACGTCAACATTAAAACATCTTGTTTTCCAGGAGGACGGTATGTAAGCCGATTGAGATAATCAGGAGCACATGGAATAGGGATGAGTTGGAGTTATTGAATAAAGTGGCAGAGATGAGGAATGGACAAACGGTTCGAGAACTATATGATGCTTTTCGTGACGAATGTGTATAGAAAGGAATTGCGGTCCGTACATTGAATGCGTTCCGTTTTAAATTGAAACGTGTTTGAAGTAATATGAAAGTGCGAGCCTCTGATCTCATGGACACTCAGTTTGTGTAAACCAGTGCGAGTCTCTGATCTCATGGACACTCAGCGGTTACTTCGCCATCGTCTGGTCCCAAGTTTCGAGTGAGAAGACAGGATGAATGTCGTAAGTTATTTTTAAATATCACTCAGCCTTATTAGCTCGATTATTCGAAGAATAATGAGAGTTCTACTACTCGCCCCGGCGTCGGCGTCTCCGTCGGCGTCCGGTTAAAATTTAAGGGAAAGTTGGCATTTTTATTCATAAGTATTTGTGCTAGGGCTTTCATATTTGGAATATAGTTACATCTTATACCTTTCTTCACATTGAATGTTAAAGATGCTGAGTGTGACCTTCTTTTCGGGGTAATAGACATGATTTTGGGTGGTACTAACCCTAGATTTTAAGGCCCAAAAGATGTGCTCATGTATGTTATCATGATCGTACGGACACATGAACGGACAAAGACGCCCATATGAATACTTTTTGTAGAGCTTATATGATAACCTATACAAACATAACTCGATGTAATATATCGCATGACGTACAAGCGAGGAATATGAGAATGAAATTTCTTTGGGACTCAATTTTAACTTTTTAAAGTCCAAAATGACGTTTTCCGACATTGCATCAAGCACGGACGGACAGACTAAAGAACAGTCCCTTGCAAAACGATCCTGTTCATGTAGCTGTATGTACAAGCTATGCAACCATACCTCGATATCATATATCCCATAAGGTACGAGCGAATAATATGAGATTGAAACAACGTGTGTAGTCAATTAAAGGCCAAAAAACGTTTACACCAATTTCAGTTAGGCCGGACGGACAGACAAAAGATTAAACACATGTAAAAGGAGTATAATTGTGTAGCTATAACCATAAGCGGTGCAGATATGCCTCAACAGGATATATGATTGGACGTACAAGCGAGAAATATAAGTTTTAGACAGCCTAGGTAGGTCACATAAAGGCCATAATCCGGGTATCGGACATTTCATCAAGAACATACGGACACATATACAGACACACACATGTAAAGAAAGCAGTTTCATGTAGCTATACTCATTGACAATGCAGCCATACCTCGTTATGTAACATCGGACAGCGTATAAACGAGTAATAAAGGATTGAACTTACTTTAGTAGTCATTTTGAACACAACATTGATGTTTTTCAACATTGCATCATTGACCGACGGACAGAAAAAAGGTAAGAGCCATGTCAAATGCTCATGTATATGTAGCTATACATATTAGCTATGCAACCGTAGCTTTATATTGTGAATCTCAGCAAGTACTAGCGAAATATATGGGCTTGAAAATGCTTTAGTAGTAGATTTTAAGGCCCAAAAGATGTGCTCATGTATGTTATCATGGTCGTACGGACACATGAACGGACAAAGACGTCCATATGAATACTTTTTGTAGAGCTTATATGATAACCTATACAAACATAACTCGATGTAATATATCGCATGACGTGAAAGCGAGGAATATGAGAATGAAATTTCTTTGGGACTCAATTTTAACTTTTTAAAGTCCAAAATGACGTTTTCCGACATTGCATCAAGGACGGACGGACAGACAAAAGGACAGTCCCTTGCAAAATGATCCTGTTCATGTAGCTATATGTACAAGCTATGCAACCATACCTCGATATCATATATCCCATAAGATACGAGCGAATAATATGAGATTGAAACAACGTGTGTAGTCAATTAAAGGCCAAAAAACGTTTACACCAATTTCAGTTAGGCCGGACGGACAGACAAAAGATTAAACACATGTAAAAGGAGTATAATTGTGTAGCTATAACCATAAGCGGTGCAGATATGCCTCAACAGGATATATGATTGGACGTACAAGCGAGACATATAAGTTTTAGACAGCCTAGGTAGGTCACATAAAGGCCATAATCCGGGTATCGGACATTTTATCAAGAACATACGGACACATACACAGACACACACATGTCACGAAAGCGGTTTCGTGTAGCTACACTCATTGACAATGCAGCCATACCTCGTTATGTAACATCGGACAGCGTATATCACCCTGAGTAAGCCTTACAGGTTAGGGTACCTAGGCATTACATCCCTTAAATATATGCAAATTAGAGGAACAATTTTCGTGGAATATTGGATAAGGCTACATATATAAAGGATATTAAATATTTAACAGTTAGGAGTGCATTTCGGTGATTCTTAAAATACAGTCTGATGGATAAAGATAACTGCTTTCTGAAGAAGTATCTGGTCAACAGTTCATCAAGTCTTTCTGGTCTTCAAGTCTTTCAGGTCTTAATTCTTTGTCATGAATCATATGTTGATAACCGATAGTTCTTTCGCTTCTTTGTCTGTATCTGCTGTAATTATCTATATAACTTAGAATTAACCTTCTTCACTCCCTTTTGATATTAATAACAATTATTGGGTTATACCCAATACTCTAATAATTAGAGTTACTGTGAGTAACACTTACAGGTTAGAGTATTACCTAAATTTATTGGGTTATACCCAATACTCTAATAATTAGAGTAACTGTGAGTAACACTTACAGGTTAGAGTATTACCCAAATTTATTGGGTTATACCCAATACTCTAATAATTAGAGTTACTGTGAGTAACACTTACAGGTTAGAGTATTACCCAAATTTATTGGGTTATACCCAATACTCTAATAATTAGAGTTACTGTGAGTAACACTTACAGGTTAGAGTATTACCCAAATTTATTGGGTTATACCCAATACTCTAATAATTAGAGTTACTGTGAGTAACACTTACAGGTTAGAGTATTACCCAAATTTATTGGGTTATACCCAATACTCTAATAATTAGAGTTACTGTGAGTAACACTTACAGGTTAGAGTATTACCCAAATTTATTGGGTTATACCCAATACTCTAATAATTAGAGTTACTGTGAGTAACACTTACAGGTTAGAGTATTACCCAAATTTATTGGGTTATACCCAATACTCTAATAATTACAGTTACTGTGAGTAACACTTACAGGTTAGAGTATTACCCAAATTTATTGGGTTATACCCAATACTCTAATAATTAGAGTTACTGTGAGTAACACTTACAGGTTAGAGTATTACCCAAATGTATTGGGTTATACCCAATACTGTAATAATTAGGGTTACTGTGAGTAAGACTTACAGGTTAGAGTATTACCCAAATTTATTTGGGTTATACCCAATACTCTAATTATTAGGGTTAATGTGAGTAAGCCTTACAGGTTAGAGTAATTACCCAAACTGGGTATTACCCAAAAAAAGAGGGTACAACTGAGTAAGCCTTGTTACTAAAAATAAATCAACAAGATTAACAATATGTTCAAATTAAAGGGAAAAAACCCATCTACACAGATTGTCTGTTGGAAAGCAGCCAGTTGCTGGTGTAGCGCATGAGTTGGTGAACTGGTCGCCATGATATGAATGGAAGATTGTTGAAAACTGCGTTAAACTGGTGTCACGATATATGGATCAGTAGTACTGGTATCGTTAAAGGGGGTGGGAGAGAGTGAAGTGAAAGACAGACATAAACTATTTTAACGTTTTATTACCAATAAATCAATAACATGTAATAAATTACGGAACATATAACAGCTGAATGTGTAGATTTTTATAGCAGCCTGCAAAGTAAGTATTCTGTCATCCAATCAGTACAGTATTATATGAGCCGTCCCGTGAGAAAAACAACATCTGTAATGAAAGCCCATAAAAACAAAACAAGTAATCAATCAGTTTGAATCAGGCATGCTAGGTTCAACCCGGAAATATAGCAGAGTACTGTATTGTAGTTCTGTTTAAAATTTCCATGGGTTTTGAGTTAGACTTTGAAAAGTAGTGGAACTGTCAGCCGCCTGCAAGTAATGCCAAACTAGGACATCCTCACAGAACGTTAATAGATGGTCAACGGACAAACGATGGATGATATGGGTTTACCTCGGTTAGGGTTAAGGACATGGTTATTCAATTTTAAATATTTAGATGGTAGAAAAGCAAGAATTGTGTATGCCATGGCACCTAGTCCCCCGAGTTTTTCCTCGTATTAGCTGCACTGTGGCAGGGGTCTCATCGGGCGCCACCCGACTCATTGTTGCTAGGTTTTGGCAGCTCGTTCCGTAACACTTAAACAATATGGATACGTTTGAGTTTAAATCGAAATGCCGTTATTGTTCTGAATGGTATACCGGCTTTTGCACATTCGTCCTTAAATATATCATACAACTGGCCATCCGTTACACCTACTTTTCTTCGCTTAGCAGTATTATGAAGAATTTCCAACTCTCCCCCACCCCAGGCAACTTTTCGTTTCCCTAATGGAGCACTTATCGGTTCTCTTCTGCCTACTTGCTCTGCTATGTTATCTGCTATTCCTTCATCGTTTATTCGATTATGTTCTACCTCCTCTGAGAATGTCTGGACAAGTATTTTAGGAACCTCTCTTTCTTCTTTCTGTTTAGCAGATACGTCCTCTGGTTGAAGAGCTTAAGTTCACATTTTGTATATTCTGTCAATATTTTACCAACTGTAAAACGTAAAGACGACATGCTAAGCAGACAATTACAATGCATGACAAGTGTTAAATGCCTGACAATTGGTGCTGATATATATTTATAAGAATATTATTTAATCACTTACCTAACATATCGTCTTTGAAGGAAAGGCTTGCTTCCATGGAAGGGTCTTAATTCCATAATCGTACCTCAGTTCCTCTCCTTTTTGGATTCGCCTATCGATTGTATACATCAATAAATTAGCAAAGTATAGTTCACTTTTACACAGGTAAAAACTTTAAGTTTCATTTACATTTTTTAATCTTCATAAACATAGTAAGCTTACTTAAAAGAGCATGTCTACGAGATGTTAAAAAATGAATTTTCATATCAAAATATTGTTTTAATACTTTCAATGTCACATACTTTTAGCAGTTCATAAGGTCTTTTCCGAAATATTGCTAGCTGAACATACATAAGGAAAAATGTCAAACATTGAATCTGGTTATGAAAATGTAATAGCCTTGGCGTGATTGATAGTAATGTTTGAAAAAATACCTTGCACTGAAGAGACACAGATGGGGCCCGGTCTCATCTTCAATAACTTTCATCACACAATTTCTCTGTGTGCAATTGTCTGCATGGTTCACTAGACGACCTAATGCAGAAGTCTCCTCTGTCGCGTCTATGCTGTAATGACACAACAAATCAGAACAAGGTTATCGCATGCATATGATATTTAAGGTAGCATTTCTATATACTTCACGTTAAAACTTTCTTTAATGGTCTGAGATTACATTTTTGCTTTCGGAAAAAAAGGTCGTACCAGTAATTCAACCCTTTATGCTTGAAATGGAAATTGTAGTTAGTATCCTCTACTTGAATTGGAGCAATCCCTTTGGTCACAGTACCCTTGTATTCAAGAATGAAATCGCCTTGCTCAACATCTTCTAAGGAGTGCACACCTCTGCCTGAAATAATAAATATTGCTTTTAAATCCTGAAGCAAACCTGAGAATACTACTGTTTAGGTTTCAGTGTTTTATTGTTGTCTTCTAAGATCACGTATTCTATATATTTACATATTTTCGGTGGAAGTGAAACAAAACTGTAGTTAGATAAGAGCATGACTTTCAAATTGTATTAACTATTGTAATAATCAAATGAGAAAAATACTTAATTTAGAGAAACATAATTTAAAATATTACCAATGAAGTTGTTGATGAATTTTCCTTCAAATATAGCTCTGTCGTTTCCAGACTTAATGTATACTTTAGCCATTTCCACTGGCTTCAACCGTTTTTGTCTCTTCTTTGGACGCTAACAAATTCAAAACATACGCATTTTAAGTAAATTTATAAGATGAATTGCTAAATTGAATAAATTATATGATTTTGAACATTTTAATTAGGTTATCTCCGATATCATAGCGCAGTGACAGCGTACACATGATCTCCTTCGGCTATAGAGTTATTTGCCTATTTTTTTAAGGCTCATGAATACGCATTGGAATGGATACCGTGATATGTTTACACTATTTATTTACAAATATCGTGTAACAGTTTGTAAAAGAATTGTGTAAAAGCTCTGTTTTAGGCACATAAAAAAGAGTCAAGGGTCAGGTACTTTCAAAATACTTTCATTATGCGTATTTATTTTGTTTTAATCATGCAAAACATATGAAGTTAGTGTTAAATCAATGAATGTAACAGAATGTAAATGTTTATTCTTGCGTTAGTTGTATAACGTTTGTATACATTTGAATGGTAATAAATATCACAGAAAATTGCTAGAAATATAGTAAGATAGAGTGGCTGATCATCTAACTACCGTGATATTAAATGATACATCCAAACATTATTAAACTGATAATAGATATAATAAACATAGAATATTTACGTTTTCCGGGATCGACATATGCTTGTCATAGGACTTTGGTGCCCCTGATTGGTTTTCATGCACAGTTTCCTTAGTCGGCGGTTGTGTTATCTCGTCGTTGCTCAGCGAAAGAGTAGCCGACATCAACGCCGACTGCAACCGCTCCAAACAACTCGCATGCCCGGCTCTACTCTCCTCCCTCAATTTAGAGACCTCAGCCTCTAAATTCTGGTTTTGGATCTCTAACACACCAATCCGCGCCTCCATACCCTTGTTTTCTTCCTTCTGTGCATTCAACTGCTTCATCAAGCTCGCCACCTCCTTCGCAACGAACTTTTCACATCCTTTGATTAACGCTTCCATCACTTCCACGTCGTCCTGTCCACTCATATCTACATGAAAAGAAAGAAAAAGCTTTATACTTTACATTTTATTGTATGGAATTGCTTACCCTTTAACCGATTAAACGGTCTGAAAACCCTTACAATACAAACAAAACGACCTCTGAAAGCAGGGCGGTGCACAAAAAGAGTGTAGGCCTGGGTAAGCCTTTTTTTTTTTTTTTTTTTTTAACCCAGAGTGAGCTTTACAGGTCACGGTACACAAGTGGGTAAGGCTGGGTAAGCCTCAAAGTGGACTACTCTTACCCCGAAAGTGGGTAAGCCTTTTTTTTTTTTTTTTTTTTTTTTTCTAACACAAAAAGAGGGTAGGCCTGGTAAGCCTTAAAAGTGGGTAACCCTGGGTAAGCCTTCCTGGGTAAGCGTTTTTTTTTTTTGTAACAGAAAAAGAGGGTAAGCCTTTTTTTTTTTTTTTTTGGTAACTGAAAAAGAGGGTAGGCCTGGGTAAGCCTTAAAAGTGGGTAACCCTGGGTAAGCCTTCCTAGGTAAGCCTTTTTTTTTTTTTTTTTTTGTAACCCAGAGTAAGCTTTACAGGTCAGGGTACTTTACAGGTCAGGGTACACAAGTGGGTAAGGCTGGGTAAGCCTCAAAGTGGACTACTCTAACCCCGAAAGTGGGTAAGCCTTTTTTTTTTTTTTTGTAAGTTTTAAGTTTTTTTAAGGCTTAATTTTTTTTTATTAAAGTTCTGGACAGCTAAGACGATTTCTCAAACATTATAAAAAATGGGGACTCGAACAATAACCCTAGGTCCCAAGCCAACCGGAAGTCCAGTGCTCAAACTCTTGACGCCATTTTGTTGCAGCGGCAATTCTAAGCAACTTTTGTTATATAACTTATATTCAAAATGTCCATCTTAGTACAGTTATTAATATTTAAATACCACTAACCTTTCGTTCCAATCCTCACTATCCAATAAAAAACACAATTATAATATTATAATACACTTCCAAATAAATCAAAGTACACAGTCAATACACAATAAATCCAAAACGATTACAAACAATATAAAGATTGTTATTAAACAGTTAAATTCAACACTACATATAATAACACCTGCACTCATCAACGTTTAAACAGCAACTGAACAAAGAAGATGGAAGCAACCCCTTTTTTTAGGGTAGGCCTGGGTAAGCCTTGTTACTAAAAATAGATTTATGCAGTTTGGATTAACCCAGCCATTCCCATCATTACATATCAACAGGGTTAGGGTTATTAAGCCTTATGATGAGTCAATGAGTAAGATTCATTGTTCAGGATCACTTGGCTAGTGCAAGGACCAACAATGAGCATTGGCGCTATTGGTGCTAGAGAACTCCCGTCTTCACCATTGGTCTTATAATGAGTCAAGGAGTAAAGTTCAATGTCCTGGACTAGCGACTTTGTTTCAAGTCCATATATCTCGTCTGAACCTGCTCCGATATATGAAATCATTGCAGGGTTACATAGGTAATGGATATAGCTACACAAAGATGGCTTTATAACCGGTGTATGATCTTTTGTCCGTCCGTCTGATCTTAATACAGTACATGTATATAGGTTTTTTGCCTTCATTTGACTAGCGACGTTGTTTCAAGTCCATATATCTCGTCTGAACCTGCTCCGATATATAAAATCATTACAGGGTTACAAAGGTAAGGGACATAGCTACATATACATAATCATTTTGTAAGGGTAGGACATTTTGTCTGTCCGTCCGTACTTGATGAAATGTCGGAAGAGGTCATTTTGGCCTTTAAAAATTGAAAATTGACCCCCACAGAAATTTCATTTCAATATATCTCGCTTGGACCTACTTTGATATATCACATCAAGTGTTTTTCGTTTAGGTAATCATATAATCTCTTTGGAAATCATTACTAGGCAAGTCTCCGTCTGTTTGTATGTCCGTACACCCTTGATTTCCTATGGGAGGAACTGTTTTCGCCCTTAAAATATACGAAAAAAGCTATTTAAATCACCTATTACTAGCATGTATGTATTGAGATATACATGTTAAGCTATGGTTGGATAGGTAATGGGTATAGCTACATTAAAATAATAATTTTACAGGTGTCCGTTCTTTCGTCTGTCCGTTAACCCTTCATACAATGCCAAAAAAGGTCAGTTTTGCCCTAAAAATGAATACCTAAGTGCGTTTAATCCTCTATTTCTCTGTTATTCTTCACGCGATGTTGCATAACGAGGTATGGCTGTATTCGTAGTTAGTATAGCAATACGAAACTGCTTCATTGACATGTGTGGGAATGTATATGTACCCTTACCCTTCTGTTAAAATAGCCCAGACGCCTATTTTGGCCTTTATGTGGTCTACCCAGGCTACTAAAGCTTATATTTCTCACTTGTACATCCAGTCATATATCCTGTTGAGGCATATCTGCACCGCTTATGGTTATGGCTACCCAAGCATACTCGTTTTACATGGGTTTGATCTTTTGTCTGTCCGTCCGGTCTTCGTGAAATTTATGTAAACATGATTTCGGCCTTTAAATTGACTAGCGACTTTGTTTCAAGTCCATATATCTCGTCTGAACCTGCTCCGATATATGAAATCATTGCAGGGTTACATAGGTAATGGATATAGCTACACAAAGATGGCTTTATAACCGGTGTATGATCTTTTGTCTGTCCGTCTGATCTTAATACAGTACATGTATATAGGTTTTTTGCCTTCATTTGACTAGCGACGTTGTTTCAAGTCCATATATCTCGTCTGAACCTGCTCCGATATATAAAATCATTACAGGGTTACAAAGGTAAGGGACATAGCTACATATACATAATCATTTTGTAAGGGTAGGACATTTTGTCTGTCCGTCCGTACTTGATGAAATGTCGGAAGAGGTCATTTTGGCCTTTAAAAATTGAAAATTGACCCCCACAGAAATTTCATTTCAATATATCTCGCTTGGACCTACTTTGATATATCACATCAAGTGTTTTTCGTTTAGGTAATCATATAATCTCTTTGGAAATCATTACTAGGCAAGTCTCCGTCTGTTTGTATGTCCGTACACCCTTGATTTCCTATGGGAGGAACTGTTTTCGCCCTTAAAATATACGAAAAAAGCTATTTAAATCACCTATTACTAGCATGTATGTATTGAAATATACATGTTAAGCTATGGTTGGATAGGTAATGGGTATAGCTACATTAAAATAATAATTTTACAGGTGTCCGTTCTTTCGTCTGTCCGTTAACCCTTCATACAATGCCAAAAAAGGTCAGTTTTGCCCTAAAAATGAATACCTAAGTGCGTTTAATCCTCTATTTCTCTGTTATTCTTCACGCGATGTTGCATAACGAGGTATGGCTGTATTCGTAGTTAGTATAGCAATACGAAACTGCTTCATTGACATGTGTGGGAATGTATATGTACCCTTACCCTTCTGTTAAAATAGCCCAGACGCCTATTTTGGCCTTTATGTGGTCTACCCAGGCTACTAAAGCTTATATTTCTCACTTGTACATCCAGTCATATATCCTGTTGAGGCATATCTGCACCGCTTATGGTTATGGCTACCCAAGCATACTCGTTTTACATGGGTTTGATCTTTTGTCTGTCCGTCCGGTCTTCCTGAAATTTATGTAAACATGATTTCGGCCTTTAAATTGACTAGCGACTTTGTTTCAAGTCCATATATCTCGTCTGAACCTGCTCCGATATATGAAATCATTGCAGGGTTACATAGGTAATGGATATAGCTACACAAAGATGGCTTTATAACCGGTGTATGATCTTTTGTCTGTCCGTCTGATCTTAATACAATACATGTATATAGGTTTTTTGCCTTAATTTGACTAGCGACGTTGTTTCAAGTCTATATATCTCGTCTGAACCTGCTCCGATATATGATATAATTGCAGTGTTACAAAGGTAAGGGACATAGCTACATATACATAATCATTTTGTAAGGGTAGGACATTTTGTCTGTCCGTCCGTACTTGATGAAATGTCGGAAGAGGTCATTTTGGCCTTTAAAAATTGAAAATTGACCCCCACAGAAATTTCATTTCAATATATCTCGCTTGGACCTATTTTGATATATCACATCAAGTGTTTTTCGTTTAGGTAATCATATAATCTCTTTGGAAATCATTACTAGGCAAATCTCCGTCTGTTTGTATGTCCGTACACCCTTGATTTCCTATGGGAGGAACTGTTTTCGCCCTTAAAATATACGAAAAAAGATATTTAAATCACCTATTTCTAGCATGTATGTATTGAGATATACATTTTAAGCTATGGTTGGATAGGTAATGGGTATAGCTACATTAAAATAATAATTTTACAGGTGTCCGTTCTTTCGTCAGGTCTCGAACTCGTGCCAAGACCTTACAAAAAGTGAACCGTTGCCATGTAGCTATATGTAGTAAGCCTATTGCAACCCTACCTCGATAGCATATATTCCCATACTTACAAGCACATAAATTGTTTTGAAACAACTCCTGTAGTCAAATTAAGGGCCGAAATCATTTACATAAATTTCAGGAAGACCGCACGGAGCAGACAAAAGGTCAAACCCATGTAAAACGAGTATGCTTGGGTAGCCATAACCAGGCTACTAAAGCTTATATTTCTCACTTGTACATCCAGTCATATATCCTGTTGAGGCATATCTGCACCGCTTATGGTTATGGCTACCCAAGCATACTCGTTTTACATGGGTTTGACCTTTTGTCTGTCCGTGCGGTCTTCCTGAAATTTATGTAAACATGATTTCGGCCCTTAATTTGACTACAGGCGTTGTTTCAAAACCAATTTATGTGCTTGTAAGTTATGGGATATATGATATCGAGGTAGGGTTGCATAGCTTATACATATAGCTACATGGCAAGGTTCATTTTGTAAGGTCTGGCACGAGTTCGAGACCTGACGACATCTAAAAAGGTGTAAATATAGTAATTAGAGTGAATATACTGTTATTGTTATGTGTTATTTCTGAGTAAGCCTTGTTACTAAAAATAGATCAACAAGATTAACAATATGTTTATTTTTGCACAAAGTCCCCTTACCGTTACGAAAGAACTCCGTTGTTGGTATGTGCGTGTAGTACCCTATACATACATACCCATTGTTAGAACGTTATTCTTTACTTTAATGTTAAAAATAATTAAAAACATCATAACATTCTGATAGAATAATAGATAAATTGTGTATGCCATGGCACCTAGTCCCCCGAGTTCTTACTCGTATTAGCTGCATTGTTGCAGGGGTCTCATCGGGCGCCACCCGACTCATTGTTGCTAGGTTTTTGGCAACTCACTGTATAACACTTTAACACTATATTATTCCGAGTGTTGGTGAGCGGATGCACATACGTCAACATTAAAGCATCTTGCATGACCTTCAATATCATTGCACACTAACTTATCCAAGTGTCTATGTCACCGTATGCACGACCATTTTGAAAAAAGGATAAAAGCATGTTCACCATGCTAAATACTACTAACCTTGCGTTGATATCCTTATTATTCCATATAATCCATTTATAAATACACAATTTAATAAACACTTCCCAAACAATCGCCTTAGTCCCTTACCCTTTGTTTATGATTGAAATGTTAATAATCCTTTACATTCGTTTGAGTTTAAATCGAAATGCCGTTAGTGTTCTGAATGGTATACCGGCTTTTGCACACTCGTCCTTAAATATATCATACAACTGGCCATCTGTTACACCTGCTTTTCTTCGCTTAGCAGTATTATGAAGAATTTCCAACTCTCCCCCACCCCAGGCAACTTTTCGTTTCCCTAATGGAGCACTTATCGGTTCTCTTCTGCCTACTTGCTCGGCTATGTTATCTGCTATTCCTTCATCGTTTATTCGATTATGTTCTACCTCCTCTGAGAATGTCTGGACAAGTATTTTAGGAACCTCTCTTTCTTCTTTCTGTTTAGCAGATACGTCCTCTTTATGTGATGTACCTGGCAATTTCCGTGGTATACTGTGGTGCAGACGAAACAAGGTAAACTTGTTGAATTTTGCCATCTGCATTTTACTCAGTATGTCATAATCACGTAAATTATATTGGTTCACAGGTAGATCCTCCATCAGTTTTGCGAGGCAATTATAATCCACAAACCATCCATCCATCATGAGAGCTATACATGAAATAAAAGTTAATACGCAAAGCAACCCATCTTCATCTAGTCTTTCTTTCCCTAGTTTCCTCCTGGTTGCTTCAATCCAGGGGAATGAAACAGGAACTGTCTTTAATTTACTAACGTGTATAAGACCACGGCGTTCCGTTTCTGCCACAACTAACTCTGACAAAACCCTAGCAGACTCACCAGCCCATTCGTTATTGTTAATAATTTTCCATAGTCCAAAAGTTCTCTTCCAGCTCAAACAAGAATGTCCGTGATTATCGTATGTCTTGAACGCAGGAAAATGTTTAAAACGGCACTCTTTGAAGCCTTCAAGAAGTATTTTGCACACATTGGACTAAAGTACTCGAAACATTGTCAGAAAACAACTGGCGTTTAAAGTCTTCCATTCTGCAGAGCATATCGCCGTTACTATAAAAGTCATCAATTAATGTGTGTAAAAGTCGACGACCTAACACAAAATCAATCCCTTTTAATACGTCATGGATTCCCACGCTTCTTCTGATCATGCCTTTTATGTTTTCAGATGATGTCCATATCTCACATGGAGGTATGCATTCCTCATAATGCATGCACGCACTCCATAGTTCCAATGCCAAAAAACCCCTTTGGTCGGTTAAACTTCGATTTTTAAGCAATTTCCCTGGACCAAGATTCACAGAGTAGATGTCACTTCTGTGACAGAAAGGACTTCCCCATAACATTTTTTCGAGTGCTAATTCCAATTGGTAGGCTTTCCAGATTCCCTCTACGTTGCCTTTACAACTGAATGTGTCTTTCAACTGTTGAAGTTTTAAACATATCCATCGTCCTGTTCCTTGAATGGCTTTAATGACGCTATGCGAAAATGGCACTAGCATAGGTCTATTCTCTAGCAAGGTAAACACGTTGTCTGTGTTTATGAAATGTGTAGCTTTGAGCACATCTTTCAGTTCATAAGGTTCAATAACTATCTCTAACCGAGCGCTGGTTTCCTGCATGACAATGAAATTGCTTTCCATAGTGCTTATATAGGCGTTTGCGTCGCGCAGGAATGCATTCTTTGTCTGACGCTCAAAAACCATGCCACCGGCTATTACTCCCGAAACTGGATGAAATCTAGTTTGTGGTCTTCGGTGAGGTGAATCTGTATATAGCTGGATAAATCTGAGTTTTCCACAATTGTTTACAATAACGTTTCTAAGCTCCACAGTTATGTCCATCGCCCTACCATCAAGATTACTCTGATAGTTACCACACTCACGGAAAGATAATGCGTTTCTCAAAACACCTCGTGCTGCAACAACCTGTTGAAGACCAGTCATGGACCACATAAGTGACATCACATCCGAAGAAATATTCATTGCTGCATGAACAGTCACTCGTTTGATTCTTTCCTTAATAAATTGTCCCAAGCTAACTCCGGTGCGAGATTTTTCCCCAAAGCGGAAACAAAAAAGTATGATTTTCATGCTCGGAATATTTGATATCTCATCGATACACTGTTGTAATATTGATAAAATGCACTTCTGGTCGTCTGGCAAAACGGTCATTGAATTTACATTGTTAATATCGTTCTTTTATACAGACCCGCTTATTCGTATCATATTCCTCACTATTCCTTTCTGAAATCGGTTACTCAAAGACCTGAACACACCTTCACAAAGTACTTTTACATTACCGCAGTTAAAATCTCCGCGAGTGCGTTCGCTGGAAGGAATAATACCAATCCAACATTCCCAACCCATTTCATAAAAGAGTTGAAAACCTACACATTGGTTGAAGAGCTTAAGTTCACATTTTGTATATTCTGTCAAGTCAATGTGTTTTTTCAACATTGAACGTATTGCTCTAGCTGGACTTTTCGGGAACAGCGTTAATCGTCGAATTGGAATTTCAATGCCTTCAAGACTTTTCAGTTCCACGACACATCCATCTACATCAGTGGTGAATTGAAGAAAAGCATGTTGTTCTACTGGTTTAACGGCAACACTTCTCGCGTATACCATATCACTGCTTTTTAAGAAGCTCTCAATTCCACCATTTTTTGCGATTACACTTATTAAGGAGTCATTCTCTTCCATTCCGTCAAACAAACCATCTTCAATATCCACTTCCGAGTTATCCCCCATAGTTACCAACTGTATCTGAAACGATTAACAGTAATGAATAAAGTTCGAAAATAATAATGTGATTTCAAAACATTATTATTTCAACACGGTAAGCCTCAAAGTGGACTACTCTAACCCCGAAAGTGGGTAAGCCTTTTTTTTTTTTTTTTTTTTTTTTTGTAACAGAAAAAGAGGGTAAGCCTTTTTTTTTTTTTGGTAACTGAAAAAGAGGGTAGGCCTGGGTAAGCCTTAAAAGTGGGTAACCCTGGGTAAGCCTTCCTGGGTAAGCCTTTTTTTTTTTTTGTAACAGAAAAAGAGGGTAAGCCTTTTTTTTTTTTTTTGTTGGTAACTGAAAAAGAGGGTAGGCCTGGGTAAGCCTTAAAAGTGGGTAACCCTGGGTAAGCCTTTTTTTTTTTTTGTAACAGAAAAAGAGGGTAAGCCTTTTTTTTTGGGGGGGGGGGGTAACAGAAAAAGAGGGTAGGCCTGGGTAAGCCTTAAAAGTGGGTAACCCTGGGTAAGCCTTGTTGGTTAGGCCTGGGTAAGCCTTAAAAGTGGGTAACCCTGGGTAAGCCTTGTTGGTTAGGCCTGGGTAAGCCTTTTTGCTTAGGCCGGGGTAAGTCTAATGGGTTATTAAAAAAAGAGGGTAGGCCTGGGTAAGCCTTTAAAGTGGGTAACCCTGGGTAAGCCTTGTTGGTTAGGCCTGGGTAAGCCTTTTTGCTTAGGCCGGGGTAAGTCTTACGGGTTATTAAAAAAAGAGGGTAGGCCTGGGTAAGCCTTAATCAAAACTGGGTAAGGCTAGGTAAGCCTTGTTACTAAAAATAGATCAACAAGATTAACAATATCAATGGCGCTATTGACGATAGAACACTCTGGTCTTCACCATTGGTCTTACAATGAGTCAAGGAGTAATTTTTAATGTTCAAGAGCAATTGGCTCAATAAGGACCAACAATAAGCATTGGCGCTTTTAGTGCTAGAGAACTCCCATCTTCACCATTGCTCTTAGATTGTGTCGAGAAGTAATTTTCAAGTTTCACTTGGGTAGAATAATATATCAATTGTGTATGCCATAGCACCTTTCCCCCGAGTTCTTCCTCGTATTAGCTGCACTGTGGCAGGGGTCGCATCGGATGCCACCGAATCATTGTTGCTAGGTTTTGGAAACTTGTTCCGTAACACTTATACACTATATCCGAGTCTTGGTGAGCGGATGCACATACGTCAACATTAAAGCATCTTGTTTGCCAGTGTCTATGTCACTGCATGCACGACCATTTAAAAAAAAAACGGGTAAAAGCATGTTCACCATGCTAAATACTACTAACCTTGCGTTTATATCCTTATTATTCCATATAAACAAATTATAAATCCACAATTTAATAAACACTTCCAAAACAATTCAAGATCAAAATTAATAACCATTACAAATGTCACAAATACAGAATCACAGTATACTGCAATAAAACAAATATTAAAATTGTTCAATATCAAGCATCTGTACTCAACGACGTTCAGACAGCAAATGAGAAAGACGGTTAGACTGGGTTAGCAATTTGAAAAATTTCAACCAATCAAATCAAAGGAAAAAATTTCAGCCAATGAAAATGGATGATCAACATGATCAAAATGATCATCTTCGCCAAAGTCCCCTACCCTAACCCTAACCCTAACCCTAACCTAACCCATTGGTCTTACAATGAGTCAAGGAGTAATTTTTAATGTTCAAGAGCAATTGGCTCAATAAGGACCAACAATAAGCATTGGCGCTTTTAGTGCTAGAGAACTCCCATCTTCACCATTGCTCTTAGATTGTGTCGAGAAGTAATTTTCAAGTTTCACTTGGGTAGAATAATATATCAATTGTGTATGCCATAGCACCTTTCCCCCGAGTTCTTCCTCGTATTAGCTGCACTGTGGCAGGGGTCGCATCGGATGCCACCGAATCATTGTTGCTAGGTTTTGGAAACTTGTTCCGTAACACTTATACACTATATCCGAGTCTTGGTGAGCGGATGCACATACGTCAACATTAAAGCATCTTGTTTGCCAGTGTCTATGTCACTGCATGCACGACCATTTAAAAAAAAACGGGTAAAAGCATGTTCACCATGCTAAATACTACTAACCTTGCGTTTATATCCTTATTATTCCATATAAACAAATTATAAATCCACAATTTAATAAACACTTCCAAAACAATTCAAGATCAAAATTAATAACCATTACAAATGTCACAAATACAGAATCACAGTATACTGCAATAAAACAAATATTAAAATTGTTCAATATCAAGCATCTGTACTCAACGACGTTCAGACAGCAAATGAGAAAGACGGTTAGACTGGGTTAGCAATTTGAAAAATTTCAACCAATCAAATCACAGGAAAAAATTTCAGCCAATGAAAATGGATGATCAACATGATCAAAATGATCATCTTCGCCAAAGTCCCCTACCCTAACCCTAACCCTAACCCTAACCCTAACCCTAACCCTAACCCTGTCGGTCCAGGCGACACTGAAGACAGGCAGCTGTTCACTGCCGCCACGGGTATCACGCAGCAGGGATATGGCACATTTTGAACGGGCCTCTAGCGAGCCGATGCAATTAGTAGCTCCAGTGACTGGAACCTCGTGTCCTACAGCTGTGACCCGAGACTTCTCTCCCGTAACCACGGGACCGGTGGCCGGAACTTCGTGTCCGACTTTCGCCTGGGTCGAGACTCAAGATTTCTCGCAGCTCCCCACTAGCGGCAGCCATCAGCAGAGACCATCAGTCATTTTCGAAAGCGTCTCAACCGTTATGCGGGGAGGCGTGGCTATCCAACGCCGCAAATGGACTGCATATTCCAATAGGAGATTTGCCTCGGACTGGGCTGTGGAAATTGTCTTATGCGAGGCAACCTGCAAGAAAGCTAGTCTCGTTCTCATAAAACGTAAACTGGTAGAGCTCGGCCTTCAAACGCAATGGTCAGACCTGTCCCCTGCTAATATTAGGGACAAGATCTTCAACGAAGTGAAACGAAGGAAAAAACAGGAAAAGGGTAAGTAAGTGTTTACTTAATACGGTAAGTGTCTTTTTTTTTGTGATTTCTTTATTTACTGTGTTTGTGTTTGGGACAGGGTAAGTGTATATAAGATGATAAAAAAATGAAACTGTAATGACAGAACATTGAAATTGTTATATTCCCTGGCTAAATCGGTGCGCTTTATTATTGTGTTTGTGTGCGTTATGTTCCGTGGATTAATCGGTGCTTGTATTATCGTGTCAGTGTGTGCTACCAGCAAGGCTCTCGCCCTCCCCCGGCAAGCGACCGGCATATCAGCAAGGCTTTCTTAAAAAAAAAGCAACCCTGATAGGTGGACCATGATTTAGGGCGCCTCCTCGTGGTGTGGTCTGGATATATCATTGCCTTTGCAATGTGAACCAAACGCTCTAGTCGCGACGTAGATAATGCTCTTAGGTCTTCACGCCTCTACGACGCCAAAAAAACAAGAAAAAACAAAAAAATCAAAAAATCGGATCGGTCTCATCAGAAAGCCGGCCCTAACCCTAACCCTAACCCTAACCCTAACCCTAACCCTGACCCCTTAGTGCGCACGACTTCGCAGATCTCCATGTTACCGGTGTACAGTGCCAGAGGAAATGTTCTCTCAGAGAGCCCGTCTATGGAGGCCTCAGCCGCCAGCACAATAGACACTACCGTTGTGTACACTCAGAGTGCTGTTTCCGCGCATAGTAACTCCGCTGCGCAGGGCGGCCCCAGGCCGCGGTGCACTTCTGCACCTATGTTCTTCTGTCAATCTTTAGACATAAACAGTTCGCCCATGAACACTCCGCAGTTTGTCGGCACTGCGCAGTCGGATGATATATTCATTGAATGAATGTGCCAATAGGAGTGTATTTGACATGGATATGTGGGATTTGTTTCCTAAAACTATGATTTACATGTTATAAGATGTGTGGCATTTTATGTTCAGAACACTTAGAAATGTTGAATATAAACCTTTACAGACATGGTGATGATTTGATAAAAGTTTCACATGTAAATAATTTGTCTTCTCTTTCTTTATTTTATTCTTTCCTCAAATAGTAACAAAGGAGAAATACATAAAGGTCCAAGAAATAAAGGTCTAAGAAATATAAACTGAATCTTACACCTACATTTCTTTGACCTTTATTGGACATTTATTTATCTTCATTAATAAAAGGGATCAAGATTAAAACACTTAAGGTCCAAGACATATTAATTATTAATTAAAGCAGGAATTTATTTACCTTTATTTCACAAACATTTTTTCTTTGTCCTTAATTGGACAAACTTATAAAAAACAATGTTACAACAATGTTACAATTTACAAGCATTGCACTGCGCCATCACTGCACCATATGCAACTGCCATGGAACAGACCCGGCCTCTCCGTTGTAGTAGTGCTTGAGATACAGTCTCTGTCTCTTCGCCGCCCTACTGGTGTTGTTGCCGTACAGCCGCCTCTCCAAATCATCCAGAACAGCATCATCTCTCTACGAGCCGGGGATGAGGTTGTGCTGCTCGTTCGCACGGTCGCCAGGTGCACCATCAATGCATTTGCCCTCAACGAGTGGATGATGAAGCCCTTTGCTGCTACGCCTCTGGAAGAAAACGAGCGGGTCTACAACTATCGCCTATCTCGTGCCTATCTCGTGCCAGACGATGCCTTTAGCGATGATGAAATCGGCAGGCAGAGGTTCAGGTTCTGGGATGCCGATTGTGTTGGAGATAACCGCGTCTCGCAAAGCCGACTCGTTCCACAGCTGGGCATCAGATGCTGCCCTTGGGGCACCGACTTGGGCCCACATGAACCTGTAGTTCGCATCAACGAGGGCTAGGAGCACAATGGAGTGGTATTCCTTGTAGTTGTAGAACTGGGACCCTCCGTGGGCAGGACTGTAGCCTGCAGCAACCTCCTTCCACCCCTCATCTGTCGTCGGGTTGGTGACAAACTCTGCGCCGTATTCGTCCCAAATGGCCTTACAGACATCCCGTACTATAAGTGATATGGTGTTGTGTGACACATAGAACAGGTACACCATCGACTTGTATCAATCCCCCTTGGCCAGATGCCTGAGTGTGATGGCAACCTTCAGTCCAACCTCCTGCGAATCTCTATACCATGTGTTTTTCTTACGAATTCTCTGCGTGAGTCGTTCCACCACGTCTCGGAACATCTCGGGTGTGAGCCTGGTGAAGTTGCGGAACGCCACCAAATCTTCGTTCCTCAAGAGCATCATGAGGTTGCCATACGCTCCCTGTTCCGGCCTGAGAGTTATCCAACGGCGGACCCACCACCTCCTCTCCCGACGGCGTGTCATCCAGATGCGCAAGATATGTGCATAAATGAGTGTGAGCTTCATGTTTGACTGGCTAAGTCTCGGGAAGATCAGTTTGTATTCATTGTCCATGGCTGTGGAACTAGGAAGACCATCCAACATATATATAGATCGAGAAGCCTTCCCAGAATTCTATATTCACGTGTCGTTTTGTTTTGCCAAAGTGGTAGAGATCGTCGCACGAGAAGTTAATGGAACGCAGGAGTCCGTAATAATCCGTATGTATCCGTATTAATTCGCAATTATTCGCATTCATCCGCACAAAAAGGTATCTGTCAGTATTGGAACGCAAACTATCCGTTTTGAAACGTTTCTGTATGTAACAATACGCAAAACGAAACCTGTAAATAACCGTAACTAAAGGTAACGATCCGCATGAAACCGTATTAATCCACAACTTTTGATAGACCTCGGAATGATAGGTTTAGATACGGGTTAGATACGGATTACATACGGATAAATGCCTTCAGTTGCGGATCATTACGGTTTTCTCGTCCGCGCCTGATTTTTGAAACTTTTCAAAATTTAGACGCGGATCGTTTTGACCCTGCGGATACGATACAGACTGTAACGGACTCTGTGGATGCGATACGGACAATTACGGATTGGACGGATAGATACGGACGAGCCATCCGTAGCATCCGCAGAGTCCGTATGTGTGTGTCTGACTGGGGCAAAAGCCATCGTAACAAGATCCGAATGAAATCGTAAACAACACGTAAGCACTCGTAATAATCCGTAAATTATCCGTAAACAAATCGGATTCTTGCGAGCAGTTTACGGATGGTTATGTTTTGTTGCGAGCGGTTTACGATACTTACGGATTGTTACGAGTTATTTACGGAAAAATCAATCCGTTGACGATCGTAAGAAGATTTTTGACATGTCAAAAAAATTGCCTCTCCTTTCACGGATTCTAAAGAGTGTCTGCGTGTTGTTGCGAGTTGTGACGAGTTATTTACGGATATCAGCGAGTTATTTACAGATGCTTGCGATTTACTACGAGTTGGCCATCCGTAAGGACTCGTAAGAAAATTCCGTGTATGTGAAGGGAGCATTACTTTTGTACCCGTATACATGTTTGTTGATTTATGGTCTAAAGATATGTTCTTCGATTGTTTCGACCATGGTAATCATGCATCAACATCAATGTATTTTTTTTTTTGGACCGTTAGTCTAGGGGCTTAGTATCCTAATATGTAATCATCTATACCAAATATATGCAATACAATGGTACTAAATAAACCGTATTAGCCGGAACGGTGTCTTTTTCGTCTCGTTAGTTCTGCCGTAGAAATCGGAACTACAGCTAATCCGGCTGATTTATACAGTCGGAAAAGCCAGAACTCCGACTGTTCCTGCCGGTTGATACAGTCGGAGTAGCCGGAACCAAAGCTGTTCCGGTTGCTAAATGCAGCCGGAGTAGCCGGAGTTCCAACTGGTTAATACAGCCGGAGAAGCCAGAGTTTCAGATACTCCTCATAACTTCAAGCACATGTTGCATTGCGTATCTCTCCAGTAGAAGTTGTAATACAACTGACTTAGTGTTGAAGGTGATCTAAAACCCCTTCTTGTACTAAGTTTGTTTAGTACGTACATGTTTGTATTTAAACCGTCTGCAGCACATTTGGTGTATGTGGGAAATGGTTAAAGCAGCCTGCAAATAAGCGCGTTACTAGTAACTCATTTAAGATCCATTTACCTTATCTAAACAATAAAACTAGCATTAATATGAACGAAGTAAATCATTGTAGGAAAAGAAGTATTTGTTCATTTCGAGCAATCTCTCTCTTTTCCAACGAATGTGTTTAAAGGGTGGGCGTCAGCTTATCGGGGAAAGGTTTAAAATATGTACAAGGAAAATGAATTGATTGATTGGGGTTTAACGCCGTTCAACAATGTTTCAGTCATATCACGGCGGCCAGTTCACCTACTCATAAGTTTCCTGGTTTTCTCACACCAGTACTCCACACAACATACTTTCCAAGCAACTGGCTGCTTTTCCACATAGACTGTTAGCCCATTGGTGAAAGACGAATGGCGCTTTTCACAGTGGCTTTGTCAATGGAAATGAAACTGAAGAGGGTACAAACAGTTTACAACTATTTTGTATAACATTAGTTTGCTGAATAAATACAATTTTCTAAAATGTTCTTCATTTCGAGCAATCTCTTCCTTTTCCAACGAATGTGTTAAAAGTGCGGTTGTCATCTTATCATGGAAAGGGTTAACATGTGTACAATGAAAATGAAACTGAAGAGGGTACACACAATTTACTATTATTCTGATACATACACGTATAACATATAGTTTGCTAAATAAATACAACTTTTGAAATGTGCATGTAACCTTACTATTATTTTTTAAAGTGTACATGTATATGTTATATATATATAATTCATTTTACAGATTTAATACAAATACAAACAAATAACGTTGATTTCTTGAACTGACAAAACATTTTACTCCCTTTCAAGATTAGATAAATAAGTCTAACTTAAGTAAAAAAAAAAAAAAAAAAACATTTTGGTCAACTTCTTTAACAAATTAGCTCTTGCTCACATGCCGACAATTTTTTATTCATCAACACGAGATATCTTATGAAAACAGAAAGAGAAAAGGAAAAACAAAAAAATGTTTTCAATTCCATTCCAGCAAGTTGCGTAGGTCCCTCATATGTGTGGTATGTGTGAAAAGGTTCAATCGTTTATGAGGTTTATATGTATAATAATTTCTCTTTCAAATGTTCAATACATATCAACATTAATGAATACAAAACAAGGCCAGTTTACATAGAAATGTAAAGTTAACTTTTGTGACAAAACAGGGGAATACAGATATTTGGACCCAGATCAACCGCCTTCAAAATCGCCGACGGTCGATTTTTGCGAGGTTTCTGACGTGTTTGCAGCATACAAACTATCTGCATTGTTATTCAAAGATAGTCACTTCCTGTTTTATATTTCAAAGCTATCTGCTTTGTGAACACCGGAGGAACAATTGTTTCTGAAACTTTAAAGTATAATTGTGAACAAAGTTAAAAACCATGTTGTAAAAACAATCATGTTTCTCCTTGTCCCATATTTCTTTTAATTATTATCAGTTTTCTAGCTGTGCCATAATGTTTCCGAGTCTCAAATAAATAGTTTGAACATATAACTTTAAACAACTCAATACATTTGTTTAATATAAAAGAAAGTAAAAATACTCATAAAAGTAGAAAGCATTGTGAGATAACGAACATTGTCCACCTGTACACAACTTGTCTGCTGTTGTTGCGTATACAGGTGTCTTGATCTAACTAAAGACTTAATGGTTAAAGCAGTTGATCAAAATGTTTTTATTTATTTGTTATGTTATATATGCCATTATGTAAAACAAGAAAAGGAATTGTAGACAACCCATAGTCATCCACTTGAAGAGGGGGCTCTCAAAGGTCTACATCAATCTAATCAATTAGACCAAGTCTGCTCTAATGTCTCATCTCGTTTTTATCTCCTTTCTAAAATTAAGTAGTTTCTAAATCTTGAATAAAGGAAATTGTTCTATACAGGTTACATTCTACCACTTATTGATTATTGCTGCGTAACATGGGGAAACTGTACCAAGGTTGGACTAAATCGTATTCTAAAACTTCAAAAAAGGGCTGTAAGATTAATACTAGACCAAGACCCCCTTTCACCATCTGGGCCCTTATTCAAATCTAGGATGGATGAAAATTGAGGATATAATTAAATACCATAAATATCTTCTTCTGTTTAAAAGTTTGCAGAAAGATGCACCATCATACTTGGTAAATAAATTTAATTTTGTCTCTGAAAATAACACATATACACTTCGGAATGCTACAAATGGAAATTTAAAGGTTCCAAAAGTGAAAACAGAGCTATACAAAAAATCATTTAGCTATTCTGGTCCGATTTTATGGAATAGTTTGCCACAATCAATACGTAATACTCCAAGCCTTAATACATTTAAAGAAAAAATTAAGGATTATCTATTAAATCATGCTAACTTAACTAAAAATTATTGACATTGTTTTTGTTCTTTAAAAAGTTACTTGAGTGTTGTATATGAATGACGTAATTGTATGAATTTTGCTTCATGCTCATAATAGCATAGTTGTTGTATTCATGTTTGTATGTTACTTTTCTATTTCATGTATCTGAGGGCCTCAGGGAAGATTAATGTATACTAACTGTGTTTACCCTCGTAAAATAAAGTATTATTATTATTATTATTATTATTATTATTACACAGCACAATCGCATTTTAAACCAGGCCTAAGAGTTAGCTATATGTGGGTCAAAGGTTAAGGTCAAGGTCACGATGATCTGATTTTGGTATGTGACAAACCATATTACCATATGCACCAATGCAGAAAATTTGGTAACTATGCATAATAATGTGGCAACTATAGCTGAGCCGAGATTTATCTTTAAATTGGGCAAAGGCTTACTCGATCAGGACCAATGATATATAAAAAAAAGTGTTGTAAACCGTTTTCAACAGTATTTCAGTTATACCATCATGCTTAGGGGGATAACTATTATGAGGCTAAACTATGAGGACACTCCAATATGATCGACAATAGCAGGATCAAACTTGGCACTCAAGGTATCAAATTCTGCCCAATTTTCCTATTTTCGAGTTACTCCTGCATGCCATTTCTTTCATTCAACTAATAAATCTGCATTGAACAAGTTTAATTAGAAGATCATATCATAAATATTTCCGCCAACTTATTATGAAATCAGACATGCATGTTTAAAAGTGATGTAACTTAAAGTGTTGTCACCCATCCCCTTTCTGGTCTCGTAGCAACAGAAATTCTGCATTGAGTTTTAAGCAATAAAATAAAAAATAGAATCTCCAAACGAATATTCCTGTAAAGTTTGGTTGAAAGTCGTCTGGTGGGTTAGTAGAAGGTGTCGTTTGGACATAAAAGTAAAGGACGGAGAGAGAAAGATCTCAATAAATCACCTTAACTCTTTCAGCGCCAAAGGCAATATTGAAGTGTTTGCAAACAATACTGATTCAGGCGCGTCAGCTCGTAACGAGCTGCCTCACCTGAAATCAGGATTGTTTGGCTTTTAGTAATCAAAATAGTCCAAAACTTTTATCACATGAGAAATGGAGATGCCGGAGCTTGGGTTCGAACTCACAACCCCTTGATTGACAGCCCGCGTCGTTACTGACTGAGCTACCGGGATAGCGAGTAGGATTATCATACCCCCTCTTCTTGACACGTATTGTCCTTTGATTGAACAAAATAGTCAATATCCTTTTTCCACCTTATGTGATATTTTAAGAATAACTGCTTTGGTGCTTTGGAAACATTTAAAGGAGAGAAATAACTTTTTTTTTAATTGAAAGCTTCAATTTATTACGGATTTGTTTAATTTTAAATCTAATGTTAAACACGCGATGTAAAAACACCGCTCTTTGTTTACCGTTTCTGTTTTCATTTAACAGTTGAACATCATTCTCATGTCTGTATGTTCCAGTAATCCCAAAGAAGCAAAACTGTATGCCATTTCGCTGCATTATGGCCAGATTTAACTTTCCAGGATTCACGCAAGCATGAGTAAGCTTCCGCCATTTTGTTTTCTTGACGATACATCCAGCTCAACACATTGTAAGCAGTTTCTCTGTGACCCAAACTGAGATCTTCTTTCAATATAAACCGCATATCATCAATGGCCAATTGCTTTTGTGTCATGTCCTTTAGTTTTGTATAAAGTAAATATTTCAAGAAATAGAAATAGATCTTTGAGTCAATCTTAATCCACATATATTCATGCCAGTCATGTTGTCCAGCGTCGCTTGTTTTGCCGAAATATCTAAGCATCTCTAGATGGAGAATTGGATGAACAAGATGTCTTTGATTAGGAAGGAATACTAGGCATGTCGAAACATACGTCTGGCGGTACTCCTTCGTCGTGATCCTTTTTTTCCTAGTGTTAGTGAAATGACGGGCCATATTTTGCTCGAAAATGTCACCATAAATTGGGAGTGGTCCGTTACACCGACACATGGAGGTCACATACGAATCAATTGTTAATGAATGTGTTAGTTTATAACGACACTCTTGGAACATGTTTAAATTATAATAAACAGTCGCAACTATCAGATCTGCAGACAACACATCCCAACCAAGACTTTTGTTTGTAAAATGCAAAACACGATTGAGGTATTCCTGTTTTTTGCTTGCGTTTTCGGCTTCACAATATGATAATGAAGAAGCTGAGTCTTGTGCGAATTGCAAATTAATCCACATTAATTGTGGTTCAAAAGCTTGATGTACAGCTGTGTTTGTATGTCGTTTGACTGTTTTTGTGTAAATGTACAATTGTTTGCACAAATTTATAACAAAATTCAACTGTACGCTAGGTTGTTTTCCTTCTACGTCCATCGCCGATGCCAAAAACGTATTTCTCCATAAAAGATCTTGCCCTACGTTATTCCCATATATACTACTTTCAAAGCAACTTTTTCTACTTAGAAGGTCAGACAAGTTAGCAAACGACTTAAGCGATATACATTCTTCTAGCTCAGAACCAACACTATTTGATGTCAGCATGGGAACAAATCTAATAAAGTCGGACAAAACAGTAGAAGGCTTAACCGATATAAATTCTTCTAGCGCAGAACCAACACTATTTGATGTCAGCTTGAAAAGAAATCTGATTCCACTCTGTAAGATTTGTAAGGTAATATATCTGATTTTGTGTAATATATTCTTACATTCAGTCTTATCAAACATGTTTTCGGCTGGAATGAAGTAATTTGGACAATGACCCTGAATTGACCAGACCAACAACCGGAATATACAGCTTCTTACACATTCAACGAGGTTTTTTGGTACCCATAATTCACAGGGAGAGTTTTCGATGGTATAAAACAAGGCTGTTTTGCAATGATAAGATGAAATAGATTCTCCTATTGTTTTCTGGATAATGTTCTTCTTCACCATCTTTAAAAGAATGTAGCACTTATATTGTGTTGGATTTAGACTTAATATTAGTTGTTGTTCTTGCAGAGTGAAGGAAATTCTCCATTCTCTGTTCTTTCTATTATCGTCACTGTCTGGATGTCCAACACCAACAAAGAAACAATCGGAAGACTCAAACTCGGACAATTGATCAGAAGAGGGCCAGCCGAAATATCTCGTTCTCTGTAACCATTGTCTCGCAAAACTTGGGATTGATACAGATTTAAAAGCAAAGACCAAATCTGCGTCATTTAATAAGCTAGTTCTAAGTAAAGTGTGTGCTGGTCCATGTCGAATATTGAATTTGAAACCATAAGGACCATTCCATTCATATTTTATATGTTCTATAAGTTTGGATTGTTTGCCTGATACATCTCGTATCATTACGTAACCATGTTTTGTATGTGAATCCCGATATATCAAAAGGTGATCGCCCGAATTGCCCGTTGGGGTCTCGTGTACAGGATCGATATAACGGCAATGTATGATATCAATATCTGAATCTATTTCAGCAGTACCCTCACCAAAACTGCCAACCATGTAACATTCTAGTGTGGGAGTATACATTCGGCATACAGCTGTTTGAAGGATTTCGGAGTCTAAAATCGACTTTAGCTTAAAATGTCGCATTTCTTCGGAACTTCCAGCCTCATCTAAAATTGAAAAGAGAAGACGACCAGTTCTTTCCATTTCTATCGTCAGCATTGTTAAAACATATGCATATGTTATGAGACATTAGGTCTTAAATAGCCTTAATCAAATGCATAGCCTTGAATCCCGCAATGGTGTACACATAGTTCTTTTATTAATAAAAGCCGTCCGAATAATTCCGATGAACAGAGCTCTTATATAATCCGTCTCGTTACTGCGGAATCTCCACTCTCAAACATGTTCGTAACAGGATAATACACCGTGCACTCATCTGAAATATTAACAGTTTGTTTCACTCATTTTCATAGTAAATATAATTTATTAGGCTTGGTCATTAAGTGCATTCCAGAACGCACTCGCCTTAAATTAATAGGGCGTCTAACCTGCAGTTAATTTTTGGCAATCCATTGTTACACAATTATGCATTTAAAAAGGTTTTCTAGCAGGCTTGGTCAGATTCGATATACAGGTTTAGTTCTGACGTTACTTCTTAAAACATCCAACCATAACACCTGAAAGTACAACAAAAAAATATTTTTCAATTTACAATACAAAACAACCTTCGGTTAAACTGAGCCAGATCCGACACATTTTCTTCTAAACGCAGTATATATCTAGATCCCATATATCTCATATATTAACAAGGGCAGTGAACGCATTTAATAATGCACTTAGAGAACAAGAAGAATAGTCTCCCTTGCAGAAAGTAACTAGTCATTTTGTAACCATACAATTGTGTAACCACACGATTTTTTTCGAATTTAAACATCATGTAAATGTTATCATATACCTTCGTGTATGATCGTAACCGTACTACGCTCGTTCTGATACCAATTATTGAATACGAGGATCCATTAACCGTTTCCATCATGTAAGTACACTTTGACGCGTTTTAAGCAGACGACTTCAGAAATCTAACATTATTCATAGAAAATAATGTTAGATTTAAAAACACTTAGATAACTTTATAATTCAAATATACATATATGTAATATCACTGCACAGAAAACAACGTATAAGTAGGAATAACTCGGGGAAGGATATGTTCCAATATGCATAACATATGCGCTTATGATATTACTTGGTCCGATATATGAATAAAACGGAAATGGTTTCGAAAAGAGGCGCTCGAAACTTCAACAAATGGACTTTTCCAAATCATCGAGTCAGGTCCGTGAAACCATTAACCGATAAGGATGTAAGAAGATATCTACTTCGCACCGAGTCTAACAAAGGTAATTAAAAAGACACTTTCAAACTTTTACATAGTTGAGTAAATAGTTAGCAATCTCGCAATGGATGTATGAAAAGATGCGAGAACATTTAGAGGACACAAAGAAGACTCTACTGAGTAAATCGTTCATTCTGATGAACGGGAAGATAATGCAAAATTTGCTTTTGGCGTAGCCCGTGTTGCTATTTCTACTTTAGATGATGAGAACAAAAAGCTTAAAAACTGCGTTGTTTACAAAGCATGAGATATAATTTTAAACATGTTTTCTAAAACATACCTGAATCCACTAACGGACGAAACAACTAAACAGAGAACAAATTAAAAACATTTATGGTGCAACAATTATAATTGGCCCAAGAATATGCTGATCAATTTAACGCCGATTGCACATTAACTACGAGGACATATGATCTCGCGTCAGAACCAAGGTTAACTAAATAGTTCTCCTTTAAAATCTACATTCTCGTTTGAAATCACACGTCTGTTTTTATTTTATTTACTAATACGTAACACGTGAAGTCGTAATATTAAATGTAACAAGTAGCTGCCTTTCCAAATGTATATATTTTCCATTTTATATTTTAACAACTGGAGCGGTCTAAACTTAGCTAATCCCACACTTAATGAATAAAAGGGAAACGTTCTCTCTACACATCTAATAAAATACAATTTTATTGCGCGGTTCGGTCACGCACCGGGCTATATGATGTTACATTGAATTGTTTACCAGTGTTGACTACGTAAAGACAAGTTATTATTAGGATAAATTGAATGCTTGGTCAAAATACAGTTACAATTTATTGTGAAAGCACTTAATTATGGTTCATTTAAAATGAAAATAATATATATTTCCAATATTTTAAGTATTTATTTTTAACTAAATCTCGTACTTGCGATGTTATTACAAATAACATCCAATAACACTCTCATTTAATACGTCAGTGTTTTCTAATCTTCTTTTTTATTGGATAAACAAACAAAACACAAAATGTTATGTTAACTCTAATATTAAACAAACACTTTTAAAAGAAAAAACATCAAGCTGTTATAACTTACGAAAGTCTTGTAGTTCACAAATAAACACTTCTATCCTTCTAATTCACGTCTCTTTTTCCACTTTAATATTTTAGATACGTCAAAACTGTATCAAAGTCAAAGGCGGAATGCCGGGCCCGAACAACTATGCAAACTTGAAAAACAACAATCACGTGACATAGCGCATATATATCACTGTATATCAACATGCGGTTATTACCTTATAAGGTAATGAAAATATGTACAAATATGCAGTACTATAACTGGAAATAAGCCGATACGGTATGTACATGTAAGGGTCGTCTGCTCCACTCTTTAAATGTTTTGAGGTTCGAAAAGAAACGTTTCTACAAAATATTTGTTTACTTTTTACTGCTGTTTGCAACAATAGTTAAGTTCACATAACGGCGATCGCCCAACTCACTGTACACTTGGATGTCCTATCTTTCTAGCCCCAGGGCTCCACACAATAATCTTCCATAGCTACTGCCATGCGTTTAGTAAATAAAACCTCAACCCTTAAAGTGACAACTCAATGTCGAGTGTAAGTTATTGCTTGAAAAAGCTCAGGTACGGTTTGAAAATAAGTATATATGAGACAATCCGTGCGAAAAGGTACAAGTTGACTTTTGTGAAAAGTGTAGATTCAAATCAGTTTGTTCGTCTATACAGTCATGTCCAAATCTACACGGTTCACAAGTTTGTTAGAAGCTTTTGTCAAAATGAGAAGATTTTGATACGAATCAGAAGCATAGGAAGATCTGAACTTACACTTAATGTTATCTTAATCACTTTACCACGTTTGTATACAATTATCAACAACCCATTGCTTAAATATGCCTATAAACATTTTATGTTTATGAATACCTTGATATTCCCACATTCAGTTAATATATACGCTGTTACGAGGAAAAAAAAGTGGTTTAATTGGTTCGATTTCAACGTCGTTTTGAACTATATTACAGTCATGGCCGCAAATATACCTAACGTGTATTCCCCCTTTTATCTTACTAGTACTTCATACAACATGTTTTCTAGGTAACTGGTTTCCTTCCCACATATTGGTAATCTAACGTGCATTATAAAAAAAGTTGTTTATACATTTGAGAAATGTAGCACATTGCACTTCGTACGACTTATCATACTTATCAACTCATCAGACATTAACCTATATTGTTATTCACGACAAACATTTCTTTTGAGCGAAACGAATCGGGTCCTCACGGTTAATAAACAACACTCAACAACGAAGGGTTTTCAGGAAATTTGTTTTGACGCCCGTGTCTCTTGTTTGGATAGTTGTTAACACTTATTGTAGTTGGACAAAGGAAAACCTTTGATAATATGTTCTTTAGAAGGACCCTTCTTTTAACTGCTACACCTGTTGGTACAGTATTTAAGCACATATGTGTAGTTTAATTGACTAAAATGTTATTTAAAGCTGGGTTTTTTTCAGGTGACTATAAACATTACGAATGACTACAACTCATACGTATAATGAAGTATTCTTTTATTAACCATTCCAAGTTTAAGATGTTTCTTCTCGCTACGCTTTTTCTATATCGTCTGAAATTTAAGCCTTTTGTTAGTGAAAATCTTCAATACCGTCTTAAAATATTTGAAAAGGCTTTATCAATAATTCTACATGTGGTGATCGATCAATGTTATACCCGTGATTTACAGGGTTAACCCTTACTCAGGATATTTTACACTGTGGTAAAAGTCGGTTTGGCGCTTTGTGTTTTAGACCATTCCTTTTGGTCAGTTGCTGGGCCCGGAGAACTCTGGTACCCAATTATGAGGAACCAGTCTCATGTGTGATTATAACATGGCCCAGTTGGACCAAGGAACCTAAGCAAGACAGCCGTGTTTTGACTTGGACTGATGACTGAGACAAGACAAGACAAGACTCTTTAAGACCAAGCGAATAATAATATAATGCAGGTACACCATACATGTTGTTACTTGTTTCATACACCGTACACGTAATGTGTGAGTTGTTCACACCGTGCATGTTATAACATGTGTTATACACTGTGCACGTTATGGGACAGTTGTTCACACCATACATGTTGTTACTTGTTTTATACACCATTCACGTAATGTGTGAGTTGTTCACACCGTGCATGTTATAACATGTTTTATACAACATTCACGTTATGTGTGAGTTGTTCACACCTGCATGTTATAACATGTTTTATACAACATTCACGTTATGTGTGAGTTGTTCACACCTGCATGTTATAACATGTTACATACTACATTCATGTTATGTGTGAGTTGTTCACACCGTGCATGTTATAACATGTTTTATACAACATTCACGTTATGTGTGAGTTGTTCACACCTGCATGTTATAACATGTTTTATACACCGTACACCTTACGGAACAGGTGTTCACACAATGCATGTTGTTTCATGTTTTATAGAACGTACACGGTATGTGACAGTTGTTAACAACATGCATATTGTTTCATGTGTTATACACTGTGCACGTTATGGGACAGTTGTTCACACCATGCATGTTGTTACATATTTTATACACAATTCACGTAATGTGTGAGTTGTACACACCGTGTATGTTATAACATGTTTTATACACTGTAAGCGTTATGGGACAGATGTTCACACGATGCATGTTGTTAGATAGTTTCATACACCATACACATTGTGTGTCAGCTGTTTACACCCTGCAGAAAGTTAAGGTTTATTCACCCCATGGATTAATGTGACATTGTATGCATGTGCATGTGGTTATATGTTTTATAAACCATACACGTTATGTGTCAGTTGTTCTTACGATGCAGGAAGTTAAATTGTATTCACACAATAGTTGTTATAGCATAATATACACATTTCGGACACATGAAATTTGACAGTTATTACCATAATGCATGTTTTTAAATGTTGTTCACACTTGGGACGAAAAATGACAGTTAACTTCGCCATACATTTTGTAAAATGCTGTACAAACTAACGTCAAATTGTGACAGTTATTCTGACAATGCATGTTGTACAATGTGCAATAGACTATAGAAATAATGTGACAGTTATTTCCATTAATAATTTTATAAAATGTGTCATAAACTTTAAACGTAATGTGTCAGTTTTTCCCATCATGCATGTTGTAAAATGTGTCATACACAATAAACGCAATAAGTCAGTTATTTTCATCAAGCATATTGTAAAATGATTCATACACTCTAGACATAGTGTTACAGTTATTCTCATCAAGCATATTGTAGTTCTGATTACATCAGGATAAAAGTTTCATGATATAAGGCGATGAATCTAATGGCCGATACATAGGGATTACAGGGTAAAATTGTGCTACCAACTGGTGGCCATATATGTTAACCAATCACAATGGCTTGATCTAGTACGGTAAATAGTCTCCTTTAGACAGAGAAGAGAAGCGAGAAAGAAAGAGAGAGAGAGAGTATATCGGAAAAGAGAGGGAGGGGAAGAGAGACATAGAGAAAGAGAAGGAGAGAGAGAGAGAGAGAGAGAGAGAGAGAGAGAGGAGAGAGAAAGAGAGAGAGAGAGGGGAGAGAGAGAGAGAGAGAGAGAGAGAAAAAGAGAGAGAGAGAGAGAGAGAGAGAGAGAGAGAGAGAGAGAGAGAGAGAGAGAGAGAGAGAGAGAGAGAGAGAGCGAGAGAGAGAGAATGATGGAAAGAGGGAGAGAAATAGAGGGAGAAAGTGAAGAAGACTAAGAGAAATATTAAGAGCGATAGCGAGAATAGATAAAGAGGCATAAATCAAGCTCAACTCCACCTAGTGCGACTCGGAGCCAGAGTTGGGCATTTCTATCTGACACATGTCAGGTTGCCAGTAAACTCGTTTACTCGAACAGGACGGGTGCAAAAACGAGACGTTGTCGGGAAATCCCAATTCCGGCAGGTCAACGCAGCTAGCTGCCTTAAGTAGGCGAATCGGGACCCAGTGCAACACGAAATCAGTTTGGTGTGTTTGCACCTGGCATGCATCAATTGGCCACCCAATCCATCTAGATCGAACAATAGGCACGCCAATTCGAGGGTGTGAGCCACTCTGTCGACCCCGACTGTTGCAGCCGGCTGCCAAAATCCGGCTGGACGCGCACTAGTCCGACCCGAAGTAAGTGTTTGACGCCGTCCCCTGCTAAGTTCCGGACAGCCGGCTAAAGTCTGTAACTCGAACAATATACAGTCGGAGTTTGGCTGTAGACTATCAGGACATGGCAGCCGGCTGCAAAAGATCTGATTGCAAGCCAGGTGTAAACTGGCATTGTGTTGCATTAGGTCCCGTTCGGCCAAGTTGCATCAACTATGCCAAGCCGGATTTGGGATTCCCTTACTCCGCTTACTAATCATATGAATCGGGTTTTGCTATTTGGTCTCGGTCTTAAAATGAAGCTTTCCATTTTTCAAGAAATATCTGTTCTCGCTCCTTAGATGTTTCTAATCAGGTTTTAACTAAACAATAAAACTAGCATTAATATGAACCAAGTAAATCATTGTAGGAACAGGACATTAAGTTCATCTCTTCCTTTTCTAACGAATGTGTTTAAAGGATGGGTGTCAGCTTACCAGGGAAAGGGTTAAACTACATGAAAGTGAAAATGAAGAGAGTACAACTTTTAAAATTTGTAACTTGTCCAACTTTCAGGAATAGAATTGAAAACATTATTATTTTTTCCTTTTATCTTACTGTTTGCATAAGATGTCTCTTTTGTTGATGAATAAAACATTGTCTACATATGCACAAGAGCTAATTGGTTAAATAAGTTGACCAAAATGTGTCGTTTCTTTGCTTAAGTTAGAGTTATTTAATTAATCTTGAAAAGTAGTAAAAGGTCTGATGCATATAACATTGAAAAACACAATGCATTATTTTTTTACTACAAAAGAAAGATATTCATAAGAGTAGAACACATTGTGAGATAACGAACATTGTCCACCTGTGCCATACTTGTCTGCCGTTGTTGGTGTCCAGTTGACAATGTCGCTCGTTCTAGCTTCCGTTTCCTACTCGCAAACTGCAATTATGATCATTATATAAAAGGATATGTCCGAGTTTCATCTCCCAGTGTTGATTGAAGAAGGAAAGCAGCTTGTCGCTTATAGAGTTTCCGAGGAATGCAATGGATCGTATCTGATGTGATCCCGTAAGATGTGCAACGTCTGCATGTTGCTAAATAAATTGATAAACAATAACTAAATACTCGTTACTTCTTACACACACTGATCCAGGAGAGGGAAATTAGGCCAAAAACTCAGGAATTTGCCAGTCCGGATATGAAGGAAATTTGCAGTCGCATAGTGAATATATATAGAGATTCTTTTTCAACGCGATTTATAGTTTACTTTATATGGAATATGAAAGATTTCCGTCCACAAATGAAAGTGTTCGAGCAGTGAAGTCGTTTTATACAAACGTATTATAGTCAATCGGAATTAAAACAAAGACGCTTAAGCGATAACGTCGTTAAGGTATTGGATCTGTAATGGTCAATATCACAATGTTGCCTAAATTTGTTTCCCTTGCTATCATCATCATCCATTCAGACATGTGTTTCTGAAATTTTAGAAGATTTTACCCTCTATAATGGATTTCTTTTGTTGTTGTTCAATGCCTCAAACCTTGAGAAGGCAAAACATGTACAACAACTAAACACAATGAAACCCTAACCCTAACCCTAACCCTAATAACCCAAACACTAACCCTAACCCTAACCCTAATTTTCATACATGTCTTAAAAATGATGTATAAAGGGCACTTTTACTTCAAAAGAACATTGCTGGTTAAAATAAACACCAATGAAAATAACTTCTGAAATCTGCTTTTTTAAAAAAAGGTTTCTGCAACTTTGTAATTTAAAAGTCATCTAGCTTTATTACTATAACAAATAACCATTAATGTTGGATATCATTATTTACTACATTGTTATATTTAAGATATACTAAAATATAAAAAACATTTACCGTCTTGTTTTCTCATAACATGCTATTTTATAAGATAGGTGACAAAATAAAAGGCAGCATAATTTGTTCGTAGATTATATTTTCAACATCTAATCATCAGTAAACAGGAAATTTTCTTTTGTTAAATTGTGTATTATATTTGTGTTGAAAAAATATCACTGCATACAACAATACAGATTATGCTTAAATATATCTAAAAAAGAATGCTTTATCAATAAAAATGGTACCCCACACACCCCAAAACAATGCCCCTTTATAAAAAAAAAAACACCCAAAAATCCCAACCTGTTCTATTGTATGATCATCATCAACATACCCCTACTTAGAAAGCGACTGAACTCCAGATGCCCAACTGTCGAAAAAAAATAATTCAATTTTAAGAAAATAAGTGTTATTTTTGTATTTGGGGCATTAAAATATGACAATTGACATATTACATACCCCTATAATCGGTGAGATTTTCTTGTTTTCGACACTTTTTCCATCGCAAATTCTACCCCGTGACTAACGGGGTAAGTTTTTAAATAGCTTTCGATGCTTGTATCTCATTCATCACGTGACTTGAAGAGTCGTCACGTAAATTGAAGAGTCGTCACATGACCGATAGGACGCATGCGCATTCAATGAAACATTTTTATATCATGAAGGTTTTCACTCTCTTACAACTATCGGTTTATTACATTTACCTCTGTCACAGGCTCAAACTACTTTCGGGTTTCACGTGACTTTTTAGTCACGTGATCATGGCGATATTCCAAAATGGCTTCTACACCATTGAAAACAACGGGTCGGGGATAATGTCAATGAATAGCGTACGACCGGAACAAAAATCGTTGACATGCGCATTGCAATGGGTTAAAAATAGATTAATCAGAAAACACCTGTCATTAAATATAGCTATAAAATGACAAAGTTAAGAAGCTCATAGTCGAAATATTACAAAGGAAACATGAGAAAAACGAATAAGGAAAACAATACATATGATCCATAACAACACACATTCATTTAAGGAATATAATAGCATAGAATATATTTATTTCCAATTAAAGGGCCCTATAATTTCGTAATCATGTACAACACTTACATAATTTGTGAAATAAACATACAGAAAAAAATAAAACTATCTAGGTGTACTAAATGAAAAAAACGTAAAGAACTGGTTTATTTGCACCGTGATGATTTACAACAAGTAGAATATGGTGGGCCTTGTATATGTCCTGTTTCATACTCTACCCATTGACAGAGATGATTTACAACAAGTAGAATATGGTGGGCCTTGTATATGTCCTGTTTCATACTTTACCCATTGACAGAGATGATTTACAACAAGTAGAATATGGTGGGCCTTGTATATGTCCTGTTTCATACTCTACCCATTGACAGAGATGATTAACAACAAGTAGATTATGGTGAGCCATGTATATGTCCTCTATCATACTCTAACCATTGGCAGAGATGATTTACAACAAGTAGAATATGGTGGGCCTTGTGTATGTCCTGTATTATACTCTACCCATTGGCAGAGATGATTTACAACAAGTAGAATATGTCGGGCATTGTGTATGTCCTGTATTATACTCTACCTATTGACAGTGATGGATTACAATAAGTAGAATATGGTGGGCTTTGTATATGTCCTGTATCATACTGTACCCATTGCCAGAGATGGATTATAATAAGTAGAATATGGTGGGCTTTGTATATGTCCTTTATCATACTCTACCCATTGACAGAGATGGATTACAACAAGTAGAATATGGTGGGCTTTGTATATGTCCTGTATCATACTTTACCCATTGACAGAGATGGATTACAACAAGTAGAATATGGTGGGCTTTGTATATGTCCTGTATCATACTTTACCCATTGACAGAGATGGATTACAACAAGTAGAATATGGTGAGCTTTGTATATGTCCTGTATCATACTCTATCCTTTGACAGAGATGGATTACAACAAGTAGATTATGGTGAGCTTTGTATATGTCCTGTATCATACCCTACCCATTGACAGAGATGGATTACAACAAGTAGAATATGGTGGGCTTTGTATATGTCCTGTATCATACTCTACCCATTGACAGATGATATACAACACGTAGAGTATGGTGGACTTTGTATATGTCCTGTATCATACTCTTGATTTTAATTTTAAAGTTCCACAACAGGGATATTGCAGGAAGGGAGGGAGTTGGGTGGTGGTTGGATGCTGGGATTTGATTCACCAAAAAAACAAACTAAATGAAAAAAAAAAAAAATAAACGTCTTCGATCCTCTACTGTTCGGTGCAAATAAACCAGTTCTTTAATGTACGTTTTTTGTCATTAGTACACCTTTGGTTTTATTTTTTTCTGTATTTTTATTTCACAAATTATGTAAATGGTATGTATATGATTACGACATGCTCTTTATAGGGCCCTTTAATTGGAAATAAATATATTCTATTCTATTATATTCCTTAACTGAATGTTTGTTGTTATGGATCATATGTATTGTTTTCCTTATTCGTTTTTCTCATGTTTCCTTTGTAATATTTCGACTATGAGCTTCGTTACTTTGTCATTTTATAGCTATATTTAATGACAGGTGTTTTCTGATTAATCTATTTTTAACCCATTTTTAAGCCTTGCAATGCACATGTCAACGATTTTTGTTCCGGTCGTACGCTACTCATTGACATTATCCCCGACCCGAAAAGAACAGCCAAAATATGTTTTGTATGTTGCGTTAGTAATTCTCGATGTTATAAAAGCAAGGTCAGATTTCGTTTACATGATAAGCTAACATAAGAGTGGAAAATTGTCCGCCCAATGTGGGACTCGAACCCACGACCACATGAAATTAGATTGACGCTCTAACCAACTGAGCTAACCTGGCAATCATGTATTGTCAACACATCCAGACAATATAATAGGTACTCTAGATAACAGATGTATTAATCTATAAATCTGTAAATCTACTGAAAAGTAGTCCGCAGCTTTTTGCTTAATAAATACTTTGTTTTTGTTGAACAAAGTTAGAAAAAGATCCTGTCACAAGTGTAAACGGTTAGTGTTTACATCTGTAACAACTATGTCAATTAAAATACAGTAATCATGTTACGTCAAGAATCTTGACATTTAGCCTGTTGCAGAGATGTATGTGAGTGTAAGGAAGGGTCACTCTGCGATAGGAGATTGGAAGGTTTTATGCAAAGTAAGCAGTGACTAAAATAACCATTTCAGTACAAATAAAACAATAAAACCCGTTTATTATTGCTGCAGGTTATGTCAGTCCTGTAGCAGAAGTGTTTTGAAATGATCCCGATGGTGTTTTTGTTCGTTTGTTAAAATACTAAAGCTCCGAGTAAACAAAGCAGAGAATATACAGTGTACAACATCACGAGGAGCTCATGCAATCACAAACAAATCTCTATGATTACTGTCGTACGACTCCGCTAAACGTGTAAATTGTGTATAACTGTACACGCCTGTCAGAGTGAACCGTTATATAGTTATATCACGTGATCGTTGAAAGGTGCCCGTCTGAAGGATTCCGCGGTATTTTTAGATAGGAAACCCCTTCATCGGGACAATTGAAAACGACTCAAGTTCACTTTATTGATAAAAAATGATATATTTTCTACCTTGGTTTTACTTGGACAAGCATACTGCGACGATAGTTCTCTCTTTGCAGCAACTCAAATATTAAGAAAACGAGGAGACGGATCAAAATTCGGGACGATCATTCGATGTAGCAACTCATGGGCTACACAATGCATACCGAGTGGTTTCTAAATTCGCCCGTTTCCATAGCAACGGTGGTTGCTATTGCGACCATACTACAAACGGCACAACTAGAGCTTAGACCCTTCATTCCTACCAAGTTTGGTCGAAATCTGTTGAACAGTTTTGGCGCTACGCTTGCCACAAACAAACGGACAGAAACAAAGACGGACTTTAAGGGTCTCAAGAAGAGAGAACCAAAAAAAACAGCCTTTGCAAAAATTTTGAGAAAAGGTAAACTGGTCCTTATCGACAATGCTCCTTTCCTTAAATTTTTCTCTTCTTTTCAAACTTATTTAAAAGAAAAATAATTAATTCTCAAACCACATATTTATAGCTTCAAATGCAGATGTAGCAGACCGGGTTGGAAAACATTGTGAGAAAAAGAGAAGCTGGTTGTTATCAGCGTAATCAGTTATCAGCGATATTTCAAAGTTGTTAAAAAAAAGAAAAAAAAAAAGATTCATACCCTTTAAAATCCTTTTTATTCAAAGTTTATTAATCCAATTTCAAACACAATGTAGTTATATCTCTTTTTGTCACAACGCTATCAAAAGAAGTCTGCTGCATATGTGTCAAAATGCGCGTGCAAATTGGTAAGGATGATATCATTTTTTTTATATGGGTGATTTTCATTTGTCGCGGCAGCTCAAATCTATCTGGAGGAACAAAAGAATAAAAGGAATATGACGTAATGTTTACCCAAATCTCACGCGCTTTTAAGAATGCCCCGGAGACTCGTTTCACAAAAAGTGAATGGGTAACCCTTACGGCAACTCATATATTAAGAAAACGAAGAGACGGATCAAAGATCGGGACGATCATTCGATGTAGCAACTGATTGGTTCACCCGTTTCCATAGCAACGGTGGTTGCTATGGCAACCATACTACAAAAGGAACAACTAGAGCCTAGACCCTTCATCCCTACCAAGTTTGGTTGAAATCCGTTGAATAGTTTTGGCGCTACGCTTGCCACAAACATTTTACAAACAAACGGACAGAAACGAAGACCGACTTTAAGGGTCTCTAGAAGAGAGAACCAATAACATAAAGAATAACATTTAGGGCGAATTCGATTTTTTTTCGTGCCATCTGGATTTCAGTCGCTTTAAAATGTATATTAAAGTATAATACATTATTAAAACAAGTAATTACATGAAAAGGCTTCTATATGTGACAAATCTGTAGAACAAATCCATGAATTTCAACCTATTTTGACTCTTACAGAATGTTGCATCTTATTTAAATGAAAAGGCATGACAATTATGTCATTTTGACCCTCAGAATTAATTTTGTGTTCTACCTGATACGTCAGTGGTACTGGGCAGAGTCTACACATCTTGCAGAACGGAAGGTTGGACAACAACACACATTAAATTCCTCTAAACTTCGTCCTTCCTTCAACTGTCATTTTCACGGTCTTATCAAAATGTCGAAAACGTATGTCATACTTAGTTTTTGTGCATGCGTTTGCTTCACAAACATTACCCGCACAAATGTTATGATTAATAACAACATTAAATCCATTTTTCTTGTCCGGTATATACATATTTAACTTTTTTTTGTCAAATCTACCTCGCCGATAAAGTGTTTTTTCCCATCATAGGCCATGTTTGTTTACCGATGTGACGTCACGGCACGTGGGGAAAATCCTTTTTGTACTATATTAACCTACTTGCGGAAATACGTATCGGAAGTTTACGAGTGATCACGGTGAAAGGCGAATTTTACCGAAGGCATTACAGATCCTATACCTATTATTCTTCTGTACTTAGTACAGAAGAATAATAGTCACTGTGACCTTGACGTTTGACCTAGGTCGGTGAATCGGAAACGTGTACAAGAGGCAATGCTAGTGATCATATGTGTGAAGGTTTATGATTAAATTAAATTCATGACTAGAATTCGTAAACTATTGTCAAGTATAGATCTAGAGTGAAACCTTTTCGTTACTCTACAAGAACATATAAGTCGTGGACATGCAATTTTACTTGTCCTAACAAGGACAAACATCTTATTCAAATGTATAGATGTGCTACAATTGAAAAAACAGGCATATTGTTTCTATTGATTATTAACACTCACTAATACATTTATAATATAACCGAAATGTGTGTTTATAAATTAAGTAAATTCTGTTGCTGTGCCATCAAACCTTTGTACATGTATACTATAAAACACCAGTTACCTTTTCAGATTTCTAGCTGTCACATTATCATTATCAGAAATAGTTTGAACATTTAGATTATATTCTATGTCGTTCAAGAAATCAAAAATAGTGATTTGTATTAAACCTGTAAGATTAGTTTCATATATAACATACATACGTACATGTATAATATTTGTATTTATTCAACAAACTGATAATATATATACGTAATATTCCTTTTATTATATACCTACGATCTATAAAGAGCGAAAAAATATCAAATATACAGATTCAATATATTTGTTATTGGGGATACCTCGCTGAAAGTATTACGCGCACTGTCTGACGTCACAATCTTGTATTTACACCGCATGTAGATACGGATTTTAATCTGTCGTGGTGTATTTGCGCATGTCAATCTGCATGTATTTCCACCGGAAAATGTACAGGCATATAAAATAAATATATATATAACATACACACGTACATGTACTTTTAATATTTGTATTTATAGTATATATATATATGGGCCACTCCATGAGAAAACCGGTGATATTGACAAATTTTCGATTTTGGGATTTTTACATTTTCATATAGTCCAAATTGACTAGTTTTGTTTGATATATATGTGGACTTTGTATGACGAATATTGACGTCGTAATGGACTTTAAAAGAAGACATGTGTTACTAATTTTTGAAATGACGTCGACGTCATTTTCATAATTTATGCTCGACGCTCAAACAAAATTTACAGTAACGTTATTTTTACTTTTATCAAAATGGCTTGATAACTATTTAAGCCATTTAACGTATAACTTCACCTGTAAAGCAGTACTACATTGAATGGTGGTATATTTTAAAGCACAACGTTTTGATCCAGATGTCAGGGTCGTGCTGAAATACGCACACATGTACATGTATGACATATTGTTGGAGTCTTATTTCCTGTGCTACACGAAAATGATTTCTACACATCTAGATAATTATGTGAATGCCGCCGGGTGCATCGATTGCTTACAAACATACGAAAACATCCGGAAACTAAATTCAATCTAGATCTACTATATCGAAGGAAATGCATTGCATGTATTTAGATTTGGCTTTTCTGATAATAATCGTTTAACGAAGTCTTATTTCAAATTTATCCGATTTACTAAAACCTGTGTGGTTTGTGATTATAGCGACCTGATAAAGATCTGAGATCAGTGTCCGAGTTCCTATCGGTTCACTACCAATTCTCAATTGACAATAGTCAAACCCACTCTTTAGTACTCTTAGTTGTTTGGATAGTACTACGGAAGCTACGGTTTCAGTTGACAGAGCTAGAAATTCTGTCTGTGTTGTATAACTGAATGCATTGTTGAATGATTTTTTACAAATAACAACAACAAACGTACATGACAGTCGAAGTGTTTCCTGTTATATAAGCATTTAAACAACGAGTTATTGATAATTCAATACAGAAGTGGCACACAAGTATGTGTAACTCTTCAAAAGCTTATTACTACACATATTTCAAATAATTATTGGAAACTGAAAAATACCTAACGATTGACATGACTTATATATATCGACGAACTCTATTACATTATAGGTGCTCTAACCAAAGTTTAGCTATAGAAACAGGACGCCATGACAACATTGAGAAAATGTTTAGAATTTGTACTTATTGTTTAAATAGAAATACCTACATTACGATTTACATTTTGTATTGATTAATGAACAAATCATTTAAATAAGAAAATATTAAATTGCATTAATTAGGATAAAATAAGTACATATACATGTATATGACACTAATATAATTCATAAAGTATGATACTTGGTAAATAACTATTTACATATCTACATTTATTGTCCGTATTAAGAATTGTTGTCAAAATTGTGTATATTGTGAATTGCTCTCAAACATTGATGTTGGTGTAATGTATATGTATTGCGGGCCGGAGGCCTTATATTACAATACAAGCATATTGCATTGTATTGTATTGTATAAGTAAATTGAATTTAACAAATGATGATAGTTTTATCATTTTCTCTTATTTATATGCAACATTCTGCTTCAATTTGTTATAATCAAAACAACACTTGGTTCGTCATGGCAAAAATCATACCACTATAGCAATATAAGGCAAGCTGTGTGGCCATGTTTTTCGACTGATCAACATGGTTTGAAAGAATCTCATAGAAGGTCACCAAAGAACGTTCCTACAAAACTGTTTGAAAATCGGACATTTTTTTTATGTTTTCACTATTTAAAGCCAATATAAGGATAACAGCCCCCCTCTCCCTGTGGTCATGTTTTTCGACCGATCAGGAAGCATCGACATTTCACAACGGAGTGGAACACTTTTTTTTTTTTCCTCACGGGACAGACCCAACGGCCGTACGTCGAATTATTCGCCCGGGTCGCCCGCGTAATTTAAGCGGAGCACTCCCGTCCTAGAGGCCCTAGCCGCGACAGGGGAAGCATCGACATTTCACAACGGAGTGGAACACTTTTTTTTTTTTCCTCACGGGACAGACCCAACGGCCGTACGTCGAATTGCTCGCCCGGGTCGCCCGCGTAATTTAAGCGGAGCACTCCCGTCCTAGAGGCCCTAGCCGCGGCAGGGGAAGCATCGACATTTCACAACGGAGTGGAACACTTTTTTTTTTTTCCTCACGGGACCGACCCAACGGCCGTACGTCGAATTGCTCGCACGGGTCGCCCGCGTAATTTAAGCGGAGCACTCCCGTCCTAGAGGCCCTAGCCGCGGTAGGGGAAGCTCCGACATTTCACAACGGAGTGGAACACTTTTTTTTTTGTTTCCTCCCGGGACAGCCCCAACGGCCGTACGTCGAATTGCTCGCCCGGGCCGCCCGCGTAATTTAAGCGGAGCACTCCCGTCCTAGAGGCCCTAGCCGCGACAGGGGAAGCATCGACATTTCACAACGGAGTGGAACACTTTTTTTTATTTTTTTTCCTCACGGGACAACCCCAACGGCCGTTCGTCGAATTATTCGCCCGGGTCGCCCCGCGTAATTTAAGCGGAGCACTCCCGTCCTAGAGGCCCTAGCCGCGGTAGGGGAAGCTCCGACATTTCACAACGGAGTGGAACACTTTTTTTTTTGTTTCCTCCCGGGACAGACCCAACGGCCGTACGTCGAATTGCTCGCCCGGGTCGCCCGCGTAATTCAAGCGGAGCACTCCCGTCCTAGAGGCCCTAGCCGCGGCAGGGGAAGCATCGACATTTCACAACGGAGTGGAACACATTTACGTCGAATAGAGACGCCTGCTTGTTTCAAGGGGGCAGTCCGCTGCTGGCCCGGGAAAATAGACCCGCCTGCCTGTTTCTAGGCAGCACTCTGCGTATGGCTGGGGAAATGTGCGGCGCTGGGGCCGAAGTCGCTATGAGGCAGTCTTGCGCCCCTACCTGAAGAGAGTGGCTGTTACTCCCTCCCGCCGTCCTGCGTCCCTACCCGAGGCGAGAGGCTGTTACTCCCTCCCGCCGTCTGACCGCGTTGACGGCGAAGTGCTCGCTTCGTTTCTAGGCAGCACCCTGAGTATGGCTGGGGAAATGTGCGCTGCGCTGGCTGGGGCCGAAGTCGCTATAAGGCAGTCCTGCGTCCCTAACTTACGAGAGTGGCTGTTACTCCCGCCGTCTAGCCGCGCTGACGGCGACGTGCTCGGTTCGTTTCTAGGCAGCACTCTGCGTATGGCTCGGGAAATGTACGCCGGGGCCCGAAGTGGCTACAAGGCAGTCCTGCGTCCCTACCGGCGGAGTAGTCGCCTCGTTTCTAGGCAGCACTCTGCGTGTGGCTCGGGAAATGTACGCTGGGGCCGAAGACGCTATAAGGCAGTCCCGCGTCCTTACCTTAAGAGCGTGGCTGTTACTCCCGCCGTCTACCCGCGCTGACGGTTGGGGCCGAGGTCGCTATAAGGCAGTCCCGCGTCCCTACCTTAAGAGAGTGGCTGTTACTCCCACCGTTTACCCGCGCTGACGGCGGAGTAGCCGCCTCGTTTCTAGGCAGCACTCTGCGTATGGCTCGGGAAATGTACGCTGGGGCCGAAGACGCTGTAAGGCAGTCCTGCGTCCCTACCTTAAGAGAGTGGCTGTTACTCCCGCCGTCTAACCGCGCTGACGGCTGGGGCCGAGGTCGCTATAAGGCAGTCCCGCGTCCCTACCTTAAGAGAGTGGCTGTTACTCCCGCCGTTTACCCGCGCTGACGGCGGAGTAGTCGCCTCGTTTCTAGGCAGCACTCTGCGTATGGCTCGGGAAATGTACGCTGGGGCCGAAGACGCTATAAGGCAGTCCTAAGTCCCTACCTTAAGAGAGTGGCTGATACTGCCGCCGTCCACCCGCGCTCCTGGTTTCTAGGCAGCACTCTGCGTAGGGCTGGGGGAAATGCGCGGCTCTGGGGCCGAAGTCGCTGTATGGCAGTCCCGCGTCCCTACCTTCAGAGAGTGGCTGTTGTTTTAACCCCGCCGGTCTAGCCGCGCTGACGGCGACGTGCTCGCTTCGTGTCTAGGCAGCACTCTGCGTATGGCTCGGGAAATGTACGCTGGGCCCGAAGTGGCTACAAGGCAGTCCTGCGTCCCTACCTTAAGAGAGTGGCTGTTACTCCCGCCGTTTACCCGCGCTGACGGCGAAGTAGTCGCCTCGTTTCTAGGCAGCACTCTGCGTATGGCTCGGGAAATGTACGCTGGGCCGAAGACGCTATAAGGCAGTCCTGCGTCCCTACCTTAAGATAGTGACTGTTACTCCCGCCGTCTACCCGCGCTGACGGCTGAGGCCGCAGTCGCTATAAGGCAGTCCCGCGCCCCTACATGAAGATAGTGGCTGTTACTCCCTCCCGCCGTCTACCCGCGCTCACGGCGAAGTGCTCGCTTCGTTTCTAGGCAGCACTCTGCGTATGGCTGGGGAAATGTGCGGCGCTGGGGCCGAAGTCGCTATAAGGCAGTCCTGCTTCCCTACCCGAAGAGAGAGGCTGTTACTCCCTCCCGCCGTCTACCCGCGTTGACGGCGAAGTGTTCGCTTCGTTTCTAGGCAGCACTCTGCGTATGGCTGTGGAAATGTGCGCTGCACTGGCTGGGGCCGAAGTCGCTATAAGGCAGTCCTGCGTCCGTAACTTACGAGAGTGGCTGTTCCTCCCGCCGTCTAGCCGCGCTGACGGCGACGTGCCGGGCCCGAAGTGGCTACAAGGCAGTCAGTCCTGCGTCCCTACCTTAAGAGACCATGGCTGTTACTCCCGCCGTCTACCCGCGCTGACGGCGAGGTGCTCGCCTGCCTCGTTTCTAGGCAGCACACTGCGTATGGCTGGGCAAATGCGCGCTGGGCCCGAAGTGGCTACAAGGCAGTCCTGCGTCCCTACCTTAAGAGAGTGGCTGTTACTCCCGCCGTTTACCCGCGCTGACGGCGAAGTAGTCGCCTCGTTTCTAGGCAACACTCTGCGTATGGCTCGGGAAATGTACGCTGGGGCCGAAGACGCTATAAGGCAGTCATGCGTCCCTACCTTAAGAGAGTGGCTGTTACTCCCGCCGTCTACCCGCGCTGACGGCGACGTGCTCGCTTCGTGTCTAGGCAGCACTCTGCGTATGGCTCGGGAAATGTACGCTGGGCCCGAGCTGCTGGCCCGAGAAACTGTGGCCCGTAAAGAAACGGGGAAAAGAAAAAAAGCCCAGAGAGGGGTAGGCCGCTCAAACGGCCTACCCCTCCCTGAGCGTTGTTTCGCAGACGCGACAAGGCAGGTCCCGCAGTCTACCCGCGCTGACGGCGAAATGCTGAGCCTTGTTTTTTTTACGCTAGCACTCCGCTTGCTAGGAGCCGTGTTTTATCACAATGGGGTGGAAAACAGCCGGTTCCTCGTACATAGTAGGGTCGATGTTACCGCGCTTACGGCGAAGTGCTTGCCTCGTTTCAAGGGAGCACTGCGCTGCTGGCCCGGGGAAATGTGGCCCGTAAAGAAACGGGGAAAAGAAAAAAGCCCAGAGAGGGGTAGGCCGCTCAAACGGCCTACCACTCTCTGGGCGTTGTTTTAGCATACGCGACAAGGCAGGTCCCGCAGTCTACCCCGCGCTGACGGCGAAATGCAGAGCCTTGTTGTTTACGCTAGCACTCCGCTTACTAGGAGCCGTGTTTTTCACAATGGAGTGGAACAGCCTGTTCCTCGCAGTAGGGTCGATGTTACCGCGCTTACGGCGAAGTGCTTGCCTAGTTTCAAGGGAGCACTGCGCTGCTGGCCCGGGCAAATGTGCCCCGTAAAGAAACGGGGGAAAGAAAAAAGCCCAGAGAGGGGTAGGCCGCTGAAACGGCCTACCCCTCGCTGGGCGTTGGTTCGCATACGCGACAAGGCAGGAGCCGCAGTGTACCCCGCGCTGACGGCGAAATGCGGAGCCTTGTTGTTCACGCTAGCACTTCGCTTACTAGGAGCCGTGTTTTCCACAATGGAGTGGAACAGCCTGTTCCTCGCAGTAGGGTCGATGTTACCGCGCTTACGGCGAAGTGCTTGCCTAGTTTCAAGGGAGCACTGCGCTGCTGGCCCGGGCAAATGTGCCCCGTAAATAAACGGGGAAAAGAAAAAGCCCAGAGAGGGGTAGGCCGCTGAAACGGCCTACCCCTCGCTGGGCGTTGGTTCGCATACGCACGCGACAAGGCAGGTGCCGCAGTCTACCCCGCGCTGACGGCGAAATGCGGAGCCTTGTTTTTCACGCTAGCACTCCGCTTACTAGGAGCCGTGTTTTTCACAATTGAGTGGAACAGCCTGTTCGTCGCAGGAGGGTCGATGTTACCGCGCTTACGGCGAAGTGCTTGCTTCGTTTCAAGGGAGCACTCCGCTGCTGGCCCGGGAAAATGTGGACGTGTTTTCCACAATGGAGTGGAACATCCTGTTCCTCGCAGTAGGGTCGACGATGTTACTACCGCGCTGACGGCGAAATGCGGAGCCTTGTTGTTTACGCTAGCACTCCGCTTACTAGGAGCCGTGTTTTTCACAATGGAGTGGAACAGCCTGTTCCTCGCAGTAGGGTCCATGTTACCGCGCTTACGGCGAAGTGCTTGCCTAGTTTCAAGGGAGCACTGCGCTGCTGACCCGGGCAAATGTGCCCCGTAAAGAAACGGGGGAAAGAAAAAAGCCCAGAGAGGGGTAGGCCGCTGAAACGGCCTACCCCTCGCTGGGCGTTGGTTCGCATACGCGACAAGGCAGGAGCCGCAGTGTACCCCGCGCTGACGGCGAAATGCGGAGCCTTGTTGTTCACGCTAGCACTCCGCTTACTAGGAGCCGTGTTTTCCACAATGGAGTGGAACAGCCTGTTCCTCGCAGTAGGGTCGATGTTACCGCGCTTACGGCGAAGTGCTTGCCTCGTTTCGAGGGAGCACTGCGCTGCTGGCCCGGGAAAAAGTGGCCCGTAAAGAAACGGGGAAAAGAAAAAAGCCCAGAGGGTTAGGGTTAGGCCGCTCAAACGGCCTTCCCCTCTCTGGGCGTTGTTTCGCATACGCGACAAGGCAGGTGCCGCAGTCTACCCCGCGCTGACGGCGAAATGCGGTGCCTTGTTGTTTACGCTAGCACTCCGCCTACTAGGAGCCGTGTTTTTCACAATGGAGTGGAACAGCCCGTTCCTCGCAGTAGGGTCGATGTTACCGCGCTTACGGCGAAGTGCTTGCCTAGTTTCAAGGGAGCACTGCGCTGCTGGCCCGGGCAAATGTGCCCCGTAAAGAAACGGGGAAAAGAAAAAGCCCAGAGAGGGGTAGGCCGCTGAAACGGCCTACCCCTCGCTGGGCGTTGGTTCGCATACGCACGCGACAAGGCAGGTGCCGCAGTCTACCCCGCGCTGACGGCGAAATGCGGAGCCTTGTTTTTCACGCTAGCACTCCGCTTACTAGGAGCCGTGTTTTTCACAATGGAGTGGAACAGCCTGTTCCTCGCAGGAGGGTCGATGTTACCGCGCTTACGGCGAAGTGCTTGCTTCGTTTCAAGGGAGCACTCCGCTGCTGGCCCGGGAAAATGTGGCCGTGTTTTCCACAATGGAGTGGAACATCCTGTTCCTCGCAGTAGGGTCGACGATGTTACTACCGCGCTGACGGCGAAATGCGGAGCCTTGTTGTTTACGCTAGCACTCCGCTTACTAGGAGCCGTGTTTTTCACAATGGAGTGGAACAGCCTGTTCCTCGCAGTAGGGTCGATGTTACCAAGTGCTTGCTTCGTTTCAAGGGAGCACTCCGCTGCTGGCCCGGGAAAATGTGGCCGTGTTTTTCACAATGGAGTGGAACATCTTGTTCCTCGCAGTAGGGTCGACGATGTTACTACCGCGCTTACGGCGAAGTGCTTGCTTGGTTTCAAGGGAGCACTCCGCTGCTGGCCCGGGACAATGTGGCGCGTAAGAAAAAAACGGGGAAAAAAAAACGCCCAGAGAGGGGTAGGCCGCTTAAAACGGCCTACCCCTCTCTGGGCGGTTTTCGTTGGTTTCTCCACAACGGTACGTATCACCTAGTGGAAAAACTTAGAAAAAAAAACCCGGGAACAAAGAAAAACGCCCAGAGAGTGCTCGGCCGCGCGGCCGAGCACTCTCTGGGCGTTTTTCTTTGTTCCCGGTTTTTTGTTTCTAAGTTTTTCTATGCTACACCTCCCATGTCTCTTCACAGAACCAAACTAGAGTCAAGCTCAACAGGGTCTTCTTTCCCCGCTGATGATGGCAAGCCCGTTCCCTTGCCTGTGGTTTCGCTAGATAGTAGATAGGGACAGTGGGAATCTCGTTAATCCATTCATGCGCGTCACTAATTAGATGACGAGGCATTTGGCTAGTTAATTGGGTTAAGAAGAATCTAAGATTCAACTTTCACATTCCTCGATTTGCTGTGCTCGAGTGCACCTACAGTCCTAAAATTGGTTGGATGAGAGATTCCCTGTTAACTATGGTCTAGCGTTATGCAGAAGAGAGAGATTCTTCTGAGATGGATTAAAACTTTAAAATGTTAAAATATTTAAAAACTTATAAGAAAAACACTCATGATGGCTTATACATTCAATGAACTCACTATCACTACTATGTACAGCATTGTTTCGGGTTCGACCCCCCAGGGGTTCTACTCCTGGGCATTAACGCCTCGCACCCCAACTATCTTGATGCTGCTGCAACATGTTGACAGTGCCTCTTAGTGCATAACGACAGATCAGGGCATAGAGTCCTGGGTCTTTTAGGCCCATTCTTCTCATGAGGTCTGTGTTTTCCGAACACCATCCACCTCTGGCTCCTACCGCGAGCCCGTGTACTGCGACCTCTGTCACACCGTACAATGTCTTGATCTCCTTCTCCAGCTGAAGGTATTTTGCCGTCTTTTCCCTATTAGCGTTAATAAGGCTGCGGTCATTACTCTCGTAGATCACTGTTGGATCTATAATGACCGCCGTGCTGTCTTTTACAGCCACAATATCTGGGATCCATTGTTTACCGTTGGCATCCCTTATCTTGGGCTCTACCGACACCACGTGTCCCGCTGATTTCAGCCGTTCTACTACAAGCTTCACTATACCGTTGTGGCGGTTCAATCGCTGATATTTAACTTTAGGGCAATATCCTGAGACATGTCCCACCGTTTCCGGTGCCTTTTTACAACGTCGACACATTACATCTTTTGAACTGTCAGCCCTCGCGAGGGCTGCGTTCACTGGGTATGTATCCGCCCTGACCTGTAGGGCGGCGATATAGTGACTCTCCGTGAAGTAGCCGTCTTTATTATCCCGCATCCATGAGTTGGAACATTTGTACGCAAAGGTGCGTAACCCCCTCCCGGCACATTTTAGTTTGTGCCAGGCCCTGACTTCTGTATTCCTCCATTTAACCTTTGCCTTCGAGGTGCTAGGTGGTAGAAAGAACCCCTGAAAATCTGCGGTTTTGCGGATTTCACCTCTTAGGTCATTTGCTTCAGCAAATGCTCTTATGCTTGCATCTGAGGAGCGAAGGATCGCCCTATTTATGTTGATGCGTGCACATGGTACAGATTTTGTTAGTCGGGGTAAGGTTAGCCCTCCTTTGTCTCCGCCTGCATATAAGACGTGACTTGTGGTGCATTCTGATAGCTTTAACCAGCGTTTTGTGTACCTTCTCACGGTGTGGTCAAGCTCATCTAATTTGCAGTGTGGAGATTCTACCTGGGATAGGTAGAATTGTTGTCTGCTAAGTGCATATTCTTTTAGCAGGACAACTTTTTGTCGGGGCTTGAGAGGAGCCCTGTCTATTCTATCGCACCAGAGTTCTAGCTGCTTTGGCAGGTCTTTTCTGATTGTACCGTGCCAAGCATTTGCTATTACTCCCAGGTATCTACACCCTTCTGAGGGTTTAAGGAGTGGCAGAGCCACTCCATCCACTTGCCATTTTGGATGGAAGTCATTGACCACATAGGAGTTCTTGCTCCCGGGCTTAATATCGAAACCAGCGGATTTCTTGACATTTAGTCTCATTCCCGTCCCCTCACAGAATTCCTGTACTATGTCGAGATTGTCCTGCATGTCTTTTGGTGACATTGTAAGCAAGCCATTATCATCGGCATATCATTAGGCTTCCAACTGGAAACTGCTTTGATCCCACTTGTATCCATTGTTTTGTTTTGAAATTTCTTCCAGCAATGGGTCCATGGCGATGTTAAATAGAAGAGGCGATAAGGGGTCTCCCTGTTTAACTCCCCGAGTCATTGAGATATCCTCCGTCTCTCCCTTCGCCACAGTAAAGTGGGTCTTGGCATCGGTGTACAAGTCTTTCACTATCTCTCTTATTTCTGGTGCTATCTTGTATCTCTCAAGCGCTGCTTGGATATGGTGATGGCTGACCGTGTCGAATGCTTTCGCCAGGTCCAAGAACACCACGCATACCCTGTTTCTGTTCCCCTTCGCATGTCTGATGATGCGTTGGAGTAAGAATTGGTTTTCAGAACACCCTGGGGCTTCAATGAAGCCTCTTTGTCTGGGGTTCAACGGGATAGCTTTGAGCATCCGTTTTGCTAGTACATTTGTGTACAATCTGAGCAGTACGCTTGATATCGTAAGAGGTCTCCAGTTATTTATGTTATCAAGATCTTCCGTCCCCTTTGGTAGGAGGATAGATCTGTTGTCCTTGATATTTTTCGGGACCTTCTTACTTAGCAGCCAGGTATTAAAGAGATTAGTTACTAATCCAAGTGACCGATCCAGTAGTTTCAAGGCTTCCAACGAAATCCCGTCCGGACCCTTTGCAGAGTCCTTTTTGGACCGGTTGACCGCCGAGCGAACTTCTTGGAGTTCTATGGGGCGCAGCATTGTGTAGTTATTTGCTGGTTCGGGTATTGGGTACTTTCCCAAATCAACGTGTTGGGACACGCCACCGAATCTTTCTTGATAGGTTTGGTACACTATCGAAGGATCGATTTCGCAAGTCGCAGCTTCGGCTTTCTGGTCTAGAATTTCGGAAGCTAGTTTCTTCCTACTTTTCTTGTACAGTTCTTGTACTCTTCTGTACTCACAGGGGGTTTTGCCGGCCCGTCTGCTCTTGAGCGTAGCGTTTTGTTTCGGCTTACTCTCGTGTTTGGCAGCGGGTTGCTCACAGCTCCCCTGGATTTCCAGGATGATTGCGTTCATTGTATCGTCTACCTCCTCACCTTCTATCACTCTCCTCAAGACATCAGCACTTTTTGTGACCAGCTCGTTGTCACTTTTGCATATTGCTGACCTGAATAGTTCACTGAGGTTCACGGTATCCGGGAGCTCTGCGGAGCAGAGTTTATTGGTGTCCGTGATCTCTGTGTCATTATCGGGTCGTGTTGTATCGCAGTCCGGTTGCCCGGGAGTTTCATTGGGTTTAGTGGTATCCATCAGCTCTGCTTCGCAGATTGTGGTGTCCATGAGCCCGTTTTCACTCTCAGGAGGTTGTACTGTGATACTAAGGATCTTCTGTTTCTTAAGTATCCTTTTCTTGTCGCAAATTTGTTTGGACGTTTTATTGGGCATATCCTTCTCGATAGCCTTGTTTATATACTTTACTCCCTCTCTGAGGTACTTAGCGTTTAGTTTAATTAATTGTGCAGTCTCTTCCTCAGTCCAAAGACTGGTCTTCTCTACTAATACAATTTCAGCAACATCATTGACCTTCTGTGCCTTAGCTTTGGCTCTCGCTACTCTCTTCCTTATTTTATCGTTTTCGATGGCCTTGATCCTTTGTTCGTTTGCTTGGTCTGGGTGTACCTTAGCAATATGTTGTGACAGGCCCCGTTTTGTTTTGAATTCGGCGGCCGGGCAGGTTGTACATTTGTGTGATGTTTCAAGTATCACTTGCACGGTCTCTGCCACACTGTCTTGACTAATTGTCACTTCCTCATTTTCTACTACTGCCGTGGGTACATCAGGGTCTACCGCTAGGTTTTCCCATCTGTTGGCAATTGCGACCGTGTTGTTACTTGGTCGCGCCTCCTCAATGACTTCCGGGATTGACTCCGTTCTGTCAATCAGAGGTTTCATCCTGCAATACGCGAAGTGGCTCGCAATCTGGTGCGGTCTACCGTAACACTTTTTACATCGATTACATTTATATCTTATGAATGCATCTCTGTGTGCATTGAGCAGATGTTTACTTAGGCCGTTAAGGCCTAAGAAGAGCTCTTTACACTTTGTGCAAAGAGTCTTTTGGACGGGATACACGACCTCAACGCCGCCGTCATCCTCGTATAGAAGTTCTACAGCCCCTTGGCTGTCTGTCTCAAGTGTTACTGGATCATTATTAAGTGTTATCGGTTTCAGCAACTCAGACTCGATGGGATCCCTCCCTAACCACTCCGGTATATCTTTCCACATGGTGACACACCCATTAACGAGTAAAAAATGTGACCCCCGGTGGATGAGCAATGTTGGAATTTTATGCCCTTCGCTTGCACTGTCACCCGTCTCCCTAAGCGAGTAT
>JASEVX010000078.1:2500-17500 GCA_031761405.1 Serripes groenlandicus | reverse complement strand
TTTTTCACAGTAAACGTTCCGGCCACCCAAGCAACTCAGTCAAGAGCACCAAGGGAATATATCTGCCGGCCTCTTTTTATCGCCGGCACTGGCAGTAGACACGCCACAACGGGCGCACCGCCAGCCCAGCATCGAGATCCAACTACGAGCTTTTCAACCGCAACAACTTTGACATACGCTATTGGAGCTGGAATTACCGCGGCTGCTGGCACCAGACTTGCCCTCCAATTGATCCTCGTTAAAGGATTTAGAATGTACTCATTTCAATTGCGGGAACTCGTAAAGAGGGTCCCGTATTGTTATTTTTCGTCACTACCTCGCCGTTTCGGCATTGGGTAAGTTGCGTGCCTGCTGCCTTCCTTGGATGTGGCAGCCGTTTCTCATGCTCCCTCTCCGGAATCGAACCCTGATTCCCCGTCACCCGTTGTCACCATGGTGCGCAGAGCGCAAACCATCTAGTGTGATAGGTCAGACACTTGAAAGATATGTCGCCGGCACGAAGGCCGTGCGATCGGCAAAGTTGTCCAGAATTCACCAAAGGTACCGGCGCCACCGAGCCGCCACGCCCGAAGGCGGACGAACACCCGAGACGGCCGGATTGGTTTGAGGCTAACAAGTGCGCTCCTGCCGCCCCCACGAGGGAGGCAGCGGCGAAGCTTCAGTAGCATGTATTAGCTCTAGAATTGCCACAGTTATCCAAGTAGATTTCGCTGGCTCCTGGGAATCATAACTGATTTAATGAGCCGTCCGCAGTCTCGCCCCCACAATGGAAGGGCCGTACTTACACTTGCATGGCTTAATCTTTAAGACAAGCATATAATTACTGGCAGGATCAACCAGGTAACAAGCCATGTAAAAGCCCGTGAGCTTTCTCTTGTTTCTTTCGCTGCGACTGCTGCACGGGGGCAGCAGCGAGCGAGCCGGGCAGCGCACACAGCCTCCTCTCTCCTGTGTGCGTGAGCCGGACTTTTATTCGTTTCTCAGCCTCTCGTGTGTGTGTGTGTGCGCGCACACGCCCTCAACTCAGCCTTTTGGGGACGCGGCGCGCAGCCACCACCACCACCACCAACCGCTCCTTCCTCGCTCTCCGTAGCCACACAGCGGAAGAGGAAAGAGCGTGAACCCAGCTTGCCACTCTCTGCAGGGGGTTGCCCTATGCGCAGCGCGAACAAGCAGGAGGGTTCGATTTTAGCGTCAATTTTGTGTTTCTCTCGCGTCTCCGAGCCCATCCGTTCATAGGCCCGGAAAGCACAGGTCCGAGTCAGACATTCGTACCTTTCTTTTCTCTCGCCGACCAAAGTCGCTCGAGACCGAGAGCGACACCGCGCCGGTCACGTTCGCCTCCCCGAACAGTGGGCCGTAGCCCACCGTCCCGTCAGCTCGGGAAACGAAGGAACGTCGGGTGCGCCGTTCGTATCAGCCGCCGTAGCAGGACCCGCGCAGAGGCAGGTTCGCTACATGTGGGGCTATCGGATTGCCTTTACCAAGATTAATACGGCTCCCGAGTGTCCACGATGGGACACCCGAGCACACCGGGTGACTCAGCTCAGTTGGCTCATATACCCCCTTAACTCTCGCCACCCCACTCGGAAGGGGGAGGGAGGGCTAGGTCTCAGGCCTTCTGTGGCACAACCTTCCTTCACCCGGAGCCTTCTTCAACCAAAACTCGGTCGACGCCGAAGGGCCAAGGCGTCTGTCGTTGTGCAGCATTTTACGGGGTCACTACTCCCAACCGTTTTTGCGGGCCTGTCTCTCTTTGGGGGATTGCAAGTTCCCCAAACCCGCTCACGGATCAACCATCTTGCTCGGTAGGCGGTTGTCTTTCGATTTAGCTGCACGGGGGGGGTTTTGTTCTAGCGAAGCAGGGACGAATCCAGCCAATTCAACTCCCAAGCCCGCCATACCCCTAGTTTTTTCCAGACTGCAGCGGTTTGGATTTCAGGTACCTGAAATCTACCCGGTGGCGCACGCAAGCGTACGGTCTGACAAGAGCGCAAAGACTGCACCGATCCTGTTTCAGTTGCCCGAAAACTCCCGGTGGCGTACACTAGCGTACGGTATGACATGACACACAGACAGCACCGGTTCGGTTTCAGGTACCTGAAAACTCCCGGTGGCGCACGCAAGCGTGCGGTCTGACGGTGGTGCTGTCCGAAGCAAGGACGACACCCAGCACTCCCAACCCGGCTGTCCAGCGTAACAGTGGTTTTTTTCTGCGGTCATGGCTAATTTCGAAAAACTGCCAGCCCGCACCTCCAGCCTGAACTCATCGAGTGCTCTGCGGTGTCCTGCCTCACCGCTTTTTTGGGAGCACTCGCCGACCACTACCCTCCCCCATATATACCCGACAGAGCACTCGCCATCGTCGACCGCTTTTTGGTTAGACAAAACCGTTTTCCCCTTACTCGTAGCGTCTTTCCAAACTGCCAGCCCGCAGCTCCAGCGTAAACCCACGGAGTGCTCTGCGTGTCGGCTTTTTCGGAAACATTTCTCGACCACTACCACCCTTATAGTACCGACAGAGCACTCGCCATCGTCGACCGCTTTTTGGTTAGACAAAACCGTTTTCCCTTACTCGTAGCGGCTTTCCAAACTGCCAGCCCGCAGCTCCAGCGTAAACCCACGGAGTGCTCTGCGCGTCGGCTTTTTCGGGAACATTTCTGGACCCGCAGTCGTTACAGCCGTGCTTACTCCGCTTCAGGCCCCGAGAACATGGGCCGACTGCTCCCCGGGAGAGGCTGGAAAGAAAAAAAAAAAAAAAAAAAAAAAAAAAAAATTTTTATTTTCTTAATCCAGACCAACCATCCCCCCTATATATCAGACAGAGCTCTCCCCATCGTCGACCGCTTTTAGGTTAGACAAATGTGCATTTTTTTTTTTTTTTCTCACGGGACAGCTAGAACGGCCGTAAGTCGAATTGCTCCCCCGAGTCTACGGTGTACTTTAAGGGGAGCACTCCCGTCCTAGAGGCCCTAGCCGCGGCAGGGGAAGCACGGACATTTCACAACGGAGTGGAACACTTTTTTTTTTTTTTTTTTTTTCCTCACGGGACAGACCTGACGGCCGTACGTCGAATTGCTCGCCCGGGTCGCCCGCGTAATTTAGGCGGAGCACTCCCGTCCTAGAGGCCCTAGCCGCGGCAGGGGAACCTCCGACATTTCACAACGGAGTGGAACACTTTTTTTTTTTTTTTTCCTCACGGGACAGACCCAACGGCCGTACGTCGAATTATTCGCCCGGGTCGCCCGCGTAATTTAAGCGGAGCACTCCCGTCCTAGAGGCCCTAGCCGCGGCAGGGGAACCTCCGACATTTCACAACGGAGTGGAACACTTTTTTTTTTTTTTTTCCTCACGGGACAGACCCAACGGCCGTACGTCGAATTATTCGCCCGGGTCGCCCGCGTAATTTAAGCGGAGCACTCCCGTCCTAGAGGCCCTAGCCGCGGCAGGGGAACCTCCGACATTTCACAACGGAGTGGAACACTTTTTTTTTTTTTTTCCTCACGGGACCGACCCAACGGCCGTACGTCGAATTGCTCGCCCGGGCCGCCCGCGTAATTTAAGCGGAGCACTCCCGTCCTAGAGGCCCTAGCCGCGGCAGGGGAAGCATCGACATTTCACAACGGAGTGGAACACTTTTTTTTTTTTTTTTCCTCACGGGACAGACCCAACGGCCGTACGTCGAATTGCTCGCCCGGGCCGCCCGCGTAATTTAAGCGGAGCACTCCCGTCCTAGAGGCCCTAGCCGCGGCAGGGGAACCTCCGACATTTCACAACGGAGTGGAACACTTTTTTTTTTTTTTTTCCTCACGGGACAGACCCAACGGCCGTACGTCGAATTATTCGCCCGGGTCGCCCGCGTAATTTAAGCGGAGCACTCCCGTCCTAGAGGCCCTAGCCGCGGCAGGGGTAGCTCCGACATTTCACAACGGAGTGGAACACTTTTTTTTTTTTTTTCCTCACGGGACAGACCCAACGGCCGTACGTCGAATTATTCGCCCGGGTCGCCCGCGTAATTTAAGCGGAGCACTCCCGTCCTAGAGGCCCTAGCCGCGGCAGGGGAACCTCCGACATTTCACAACGGAGTGGAACACTTTTTTTTTTTTTTTCCTCACGGGACAGACCCAACGGCCGTACGTCGAATTATTCGCCCGGGTCGCCCGCGTAATTTAAGCGGAGCACTCCCGTCCTAGAGGCCCTAGCCGCGACAGGGGAAGCTCCGACATTTCACAACGGAGTGGAACACTTTTTTATTTTTTTTTTCCTCACGGGACCGACCCAACGGCCGTACGTCGAATTATTCGCCCGGGTCGCCCGCGTAATTTAAGCGGAGCACTCCCGTCCTAGAGGCCCTAGCCGCGGCAGGGGAAGCATCGACATTTCACAACGGAGTGGAACACTTTTTTCTTTTTTCGCGAAATGCGCGGCTCTGGGGCGGAAGTCGCTGTTAGGCAGTCCCGCGTCCCTACCTTCAGAGAGTGGCTGTTGTTTTAACCCCGCCGGTCTAGCCGCGCTGACGGCGACGTGCTCGCTTCGTTTCTAGGCAGCACTCTGCGTATGGCTCGGGAAATGTACGCTGGGCCCGAAGTGGCTACAAGGCAGTCCCGCGTCCCTACCTTAAGAGAGTGGCTGTAACTCCCGCCGTTTACCCGCGCTGACGGCGAAGTAGTCGCCTCGTTTCTAGGCAGCACTCTGCGTATGGCTCGGGAAATGTACGCTGGGGCCGAAGACGCTAAAAGGCAGTCCTGCGTCCCTACCTTAAGAGAGTGACTGTTACTCCCGCCGTCTACCCGCGCTGACGGCGAAGTGCTCGCTTCGTTTCTAGGCAGCACTCTGCGTATGGCTGGGGAAATGTGCGGCGCTGGGGCCGAAGTCGCTATAAGGCAGTCCTGCGTCCCTACCCGAAGAGAGAGGCTGTTACTCCCTCCCGCCGTCTACCCGCGTTGACGGCGAAGTGCTCGCTTCGTTTCTAGGCAGCACTCTGCGTATGGCTGGGGAAATGTGCGCTGCACTGGCTGGGGCCGAAGTCGCTATGAGGCAGTCCCGCGTCCCTACCTTAAGAGAGTGGCTGTTACTCCTCCCACCGTTTACCCGCGCTGACGGCGGAGTAGTCGCCTCGTTTCTAGGCAGCACTCTGCGCATGGCTCGGGAAATGTACGCTGGGGCCGAAGACGCTATAAGGCAGTCCCGCGTGCCTACCTTAAGAGAGTGGCTGTTACTCCCGCCGTCTACCCGCGCTGACGGCTGGGGCCGAGGTCGCTATAAGGCAGTCCCGCGTCCCTACCTTAAGGGAGTGGCTGTTACTCCCGCCGTCTACCCGCGCTGACGGCGGAGTAGTCGCCTCGTTTCTAGGCAGCACTCTGCGTATGGCTCGGGAAATGTACGCCGGGCCCGAAGTGGCTACAAGGCAGTCCTGCGTCCCTACCGGCGGAGTAGTCGCCTCGTTTCTAGGCAGCACTCTGCTGCGTGTGGCTCGGGAAATGTACGCTGGGGCCGAAGACGCTATAAGGCAGTCCTGCGTCCCTACCTTAAGAGAGTGGCTGTTACTCCCGCCGTTTACCCGCGCTGACGGCGGAGTAGTCGCCTCGTTTCTAGGCAGCACTCTGCGTATGGCTCGGGAAATGTACGCTGGGGCCGAAGACGCTATAAGGCAGTCCTGCGTCCCTACCTTAAGAGAGTGGCTGTTACTCCCGCCGTCTAACCGCGCTGACGGCTGGGGACGAGGTCGCTATAAGGCAGTCCCGCGTCCCTACCTTAAGAGAGTGGCTGTTACTCCCGCCGTTTACCCGCGCTGACAGCGGAGTAGTCGCCTCGTTTCTAGGCAGCACTCTGCGTATGGCTCGGGAAATGTACGCTGGGGCCGAAGACGCTATAAGGCAGTCCTGCGTCCCTACCTTAAGAGAGTGGCTGATACTGCCGCCGTCCACCCGCGCTGCTCGTTTCTAGGCAGCACTCTGCGTAGGGCTGGGGGAAATGCGCGGCTCATGGGCCGAAGTCGCTGTAAGGCAGTCCCGCGTCCCTACCTTCAGAGAGTGGCTGTTGTTTTAACCTCTCTGTGCGGTTTTTGTTGGTTTCTAGAACCACAACGGTACGTATCACCTAGTGGAAAAAACTTAGAAAAAAAAAAACCGGGAACAAAGAAAAACGCCCAGAGAGTGCTCGGCCGCGCGGCCGAGCACTCTCTGGGCGTTTTTCTTTGTTCCCGGGTTTTTTTTTCTAAGTTCTAGGGCAGGGCAGGGCCGGCCGAAGCAGAGCCCCCGGCCAAAAAATCACAATGGAGTGGAACACCCCGGACCTTTTGCCTTGCTCCGCATTTGTGAGAAAAAAATAAAAATTGCTTTTATTGAACAATTTAATCTTTTCTTTTAGTGAATTTTACTCTATCTCAAGATTCAATTGTGGATTTGTCTATAATATTAATATATTTCCCACATTTAACAAATCTACAGCAACCCCCCTTTGAAAACGTCTGGGCAAAAATACAGAAACTCTCAATTTAATTTTTTTTTTTATTGAATTAAGTTGAAAACATTGTGGAAAAAGGAGATATTGCTCATTTTGAGCATTTTCTCCATTTGCACTAATGTTTTCAAAAGCCGTCAAAAAGCGTCTGTATGTGGGAAAGGGTTATATATAAGAAAGTATCTAAATATGATTTACATGTATGAAATTTACTATTAGGTAATAGGTTAAATTAAAATACTAATAACTTGCAATTCTCGGCTATGTCAGAGTAGCATATTCTTTCTTTAATAATTATAGGAATGAGTTTGAATCCCGGCTTAGCCAACTTTCTTTCCGACGTTTGACACAATTCAATGCGACACGCTTCATTCGTCTTCCACCAGTGGGCCAAGTCTATGTGGAAAAGTAGCCAGTTGCTTGGGAAGATTGTTCTGTGGAGTTCTGGTGTGAGAACACCAGGAAACACATGAGTAGGATAACTGGCCGCCGTGATATGACTGAGAAAATCTTAAAAACGGCGTTAAACTCCAATCAATCAATCAATCTTTCATAAAAAAAACTTCTATGGACAGAGATTATATGAAGAGGGGCATTCCATTTTTTCTCGAATATTATTGGAAAAGGAGTATATTTCTCATAATGAACAATTTCTTCATTTTCAAAAATATTTCCTTTCAGGAAATATATTTTCTATCATTTGTCATGATATTAAATGTTTGTGCCCAAAAACTCTATGTACAAACCAGTATTAGTCTTGAATACTCCCTGTCCCACATGCAGATGACTTAGAACTTTAAATAACATTGTTGCAAATTAAGAAAATCCTGACAAGTAATTTTCTTGTTATCATAACGTTTTCTATTGTATACAATAATAACATGACCATTGATGGATGCTGTACAGGTTTTTGCTGATTTGTTTTCAAAGATGTCTGCTGTATTTAGATTTATGTGATTGTTTTAGTTGCAAATCTGCCCGCTCCACATGAATACGCTCTGCAGCTTTCAGATACATAAGGTTTCTATTGTTTCTTCTTATGAAAGTTGCTTACTTTCCTTCATGAAATCTTGAATGTTAGGCTTAACACACCTGGCCTAACAAAGAAAAACGCCCAGAGAGTGCTCGGCCGCGCGGCCGAGCACTCTCTGGGTGTTTTTCTTTGTTCCCGGTTTTTTTTTTCTAAGTTCTAGGGCAGGGCAGGGCCGGCCGAAGCAGAGCCCCCGGCCAAAAAATCACAATGGAGTGGAACACCCCGGACCTTTTGCCTTGCTCCGCATTTCTCTCGCTCCATCCAGCCGCGATGGAGCAGCGGACTGACTGTGCGTGTGCCCACACACTCACACCGCAGTCAGTCAGCAGACGTAGACGCACAACACTGACCCGCCAGTTCCCCCCCAGTCCCGGACGCCGCTGCAGGCAGGAGTCCGGAACAGCGAGGGGGAAAGGACAGGTGACTTTCTCGTAATACCGGGAATATGTCCGTCTTAAGCGGACAAATCTCGGTGTCGAGGGCTAAGTCTCAATAGATCGCAGTGTGGTGGCTGCTCTACTATTTACGACACCCCGACCCAGAAAGCCAAGTCGTCTACAAGTGATCTAACACCGCTGCGTTGCATCGGGTTAAAACCAAGCCAAGCGCCAGGGAATGGAATCGCCCTGGCGAAGGAGGCTAGTTGCTGTGGCTTGACCACGGTCCGCCGGGGACGCGAACGGGCACGGCGGTTAAGCCGGGCCGGACGCCTGCCCCCTTAAAGCGAGACCTTATCGTTGCCTTCGAACGACAGTATGTGCGGTGCATTGAGGGTCTATCGTTGAGGCGCACGCTGGGCGGGATTCAAACTTAGAGGCGTTCAGTCATAATCCCGCAGAGGGTAGCGTCGCACCATTGGCCTATCGGCCAAGCACATGAACCAAGTTTCTGAACCTGCGGTTCCTCTCGTACTGAGCAAGATTACCATTGCAACGACCGTGTTTCGACAACAACGGTCTCTTTCGAATCGCATTACCGAGTTTCTCTCTTCTACTTAGGTCAACAGTAGGGTAAAACTAACCTGTCTCACGACGGTCTAAACCCAGCTCACGTTCCCTGTTGGTGGGTGAACAATCCAACGCTTGGTGAATTCTGCTTCACAATGATAGGAAGAGCCGACATCGAAGGATCAAAAAGCAACGTCGCTATGAACGCTTGGCTGCCACAAGCCAGTTATCCCTGTGGTAACTTTTCTGACACCTCTTGCTTCAAACTCCGAAGATAATACAAAAAGGATCGATAGGCCTTGCTTTCACAGTCTGTACTCGTACTGAAAATCAAAATCAAGCGGGCTTTTGCCCTTTTGCTCTATGGGAGGTTTCCGTCCCCTCGGAGCCCGCCTTAGGACACTTGCGTTACCGTTTGACAAATGTACCGCCAGTCAAACTCCCTGCCTGGCAGGGTCTTCAAATCGGATCACGCGCCCTCTTCGCACCGAAGTACTGGAGGGTAAATGCGCTTACAGCTCTAGAAAGAGACGGGGCTTTCGCCCTCTTTCTCCGCCCTATTGAGTAAGTAAGGAGACGATGGAAGTAGTGGTATTTCAAGCCCGGTAGCTCACGAAGAACACCTCCCACCTATGCTACACCTCCCATGTCTCTTCACAGAATCAAGCTCCTGTGTTTTATATTAGATTACAATTTAGACATACGATAATTAATAATACTACTGGTTGCTACATTTGTTGAAATAAACTCATGCAATTTAGATTTAAATGTCATTTTCTAGTTTAAATTCATTTTTCTCCTTTTAAAGTGAATAACAGTTAACATTGATACATGTGTTTAAATATATTGATCAGTAATCTTATTTATGTTCTTATCCCAGAATGCATTTCTTTGTGGTTTCTCTTTTTTTTTCCAAGCCGATATGTAGGGAGTATTATTGGCCAGAATAAGATGATTTGAGTCGAGTTATGTTGTGCAGTCCTTTCTCTGGTAAGTTTGTAATATAACAAGTTAAATATTTTTATATGCACACATCTAGTTACATCAGGGTCTTTCAAATACTATTTGAAAGACCCTGGTTACATTCACAATCCTATAAACATAAACTCCAGCCATTTACCCGATGTCGTCTGCTTTACAACATTTGAGACAAATACGGTAATTTGTTAAACTCTAGGAATGCAGAATTCGCACACACTTGCAAATATTGTGGAAAAAGGAGGAACAGTCGTTTTGTGCTATTCTTGTTTTCAACTATATTCACTTTTGAATAAAGACATTTTCTAAAATGTTGTCTAACTGTTTTTAAAGTGGTTTGCTGCATGTTGCTTGTTGAAAAGGGCTAAGAAAAACTGAAGTAACTCTAAAATGTACGGACCTGTATCATCATTTAAAACTAAAAAAAAAAATTAATTGTCAATTCAGACTACTTTTCTGTTTTCAATACTTTATCTAATGTGGGCGAATTTTGAAATATCTGAAGCATTGCTGCGTAAAACATTGTGAGAAAAAAATAAAAATTGCTTTTATTGAACAATTTAATCTTTTCTTTTAGTGAATTTTACTCTATCTCAAGATTCAATTGTGGATTTGTCTATAATATTAATATATTTCCCACATTTAACAAATCTACAGCAACCCCCCTTTGAAAACGTCTGGGCAAAAATACAGAAACTCTCAATTTAATTTTTTTTTTTATTGAATTAAGTTGAAAACATTGTGGAAAAAGGAGATATTGCTCATTTTGAGCATTTTCTCCATTTGCACTAATGTTTTCAAAAGCCGTCAAAAAGCGTCTGTATGTGGGAAAGGGTTATATATAAGAAAGTATCTAAATATGATTTACATGTATGAAATTTACTATTAGGTAATAGGTTAAATTAAAATACTAATAACTTGCAATTCTCGGCTATGTCAGAGTAGCATATTCTTTCTTTAATAATTATAGGAATGAGTTTGAATCCCGGCTTAGCCAACTTTCTTTCCGACGTTTGACACAATTCAATGCGACACGCTTCATTCGTCTTCCACCAGTGGGCCAAGTCTATGTGGAAAAGTAGCCAGTTGCTTGGGAAGATTGTTCTGTGGAGTTCTGGTGTGAGAACACCAGGAAACACATGAGTAGGATAACTGGCCGCCGTGATATGACTGAGAAAATCTTAAAAACGGCGTTAAACTCCAATCAATCAATCAATCTTTCATAAAAAAAACTTCTATGGACAGAGATTATATGAAGAGGGGCATTCCATTTTTTCTCGAATATTATTGGAAAAGGAGTATATTTCTCATAATGAACAATTTCTTCATTTTCAAAAATATTTCCTTTCAGGAAATATATTTTCTATCATTTGTCATGATATTAAATGTTTGTGCCCAAAAACTCTATGTACAAACCAGTATTAGTCTTGAATACTCCCTGTCCCACATGCCTAGGACTTAGAACTTTAAATAACATTGTTGCAAATTAAGAAAATCCTGACAAGTAATTTTCTTGTTATCATAACGTTTTCTATTGTATACAATAATAACATGACCATTGATGGATGCTGTACAGGTTTTTGCTGATTTGTTTTCAAAGATGTCTGCTGTATTTAGATTTATGTGATTGTTTTAGTTGCAAATCTGCCCGCTCCACATGAATACGCTCTGCAGCTTTCAGATACATAAGGTTTCTATTGTTTCTTCTTATGAAAGTTGCTTACTTTCCTTCATGAAATCTTGAATGTTAGGCTTAACACACCTGGCACAAAGTTCATCGGCTATAGTTAAACCTCATTCAGCCATGATTTTATCACCATGCAAATAATAATTTAGAAATTTCGGAATTCTTAGTTATGTGAAAAGAATTGTACACGAAATGAGTTGCAGTGTAGGCAGTCATTGAAATAAACTTTTAAAAATCACTGGTCTGAAAATCCTTACTGTTTGCATGGTTATTGTTATACACGAGGGAAGTGAACACCATTCATCATGTTCTGTATCGACCTTTACGGGGACATTTAGTTCAACTGCCCATCATACAAGAGGTCTCCTTGCTGGTGTTGTCTCCTGTACAGAATAACCCATATAAGGGACAGGAAATGGGTTCTCCTTGCTTGGTCGACCACAAATAAAGTGGACTGAATATACCTGAAATATAATGAATTAATAAACACAATGGGCACAGTACTTGTGATATGATAACTTTTATTTCATTGTGTTACCTTTTTGCTTACAAGGCTACTGTCCAGTCGCGGTGCTGGGGTCATGTTGGAGTGATATTGGGCAAGGTACATTTCCTATCCTAGTTCTGGTTTATATACCAAGGGATCATGCATACGTGAACTGTTGCCGTGATATAACTTGAATTATGTTGAAAATGATATAAAACCCCAACACAACAAACAAAGTAGGAGACACAGTCACACATTGTTTAATAAAATTAGATTTGTTAATTTTGAATAAGCGTATTCTATAACTTACAACAACACTTTAAACAGCAGAATGTTTCTATTTATTGTATTACATTATTCCGAACAGGAATATAGTCCAAAGAGAACCCAATATTTTAATAATACATATCACACATTTAACCTCTTATGTCTCTTAAAATGACCCCATCATCTTATACGTAACACCAATTTTAAAAACTCCTTGTAATATATATCCCTAGGATTATGTCGCACGAAATCACAGTGGTGTTATGTTAAGTACTTTACGAAATCATTTAAACATGTCAGCTCATTTTTCATCTATTTCCTTCTTTGTTCAACCAGAAATCTAGATTACTCATTATAGATTCTTTGTTCAACCAATTTATTCAATGAAATGTGTAAGGGACTGGCTACCTCCGCAGTTGGCCGATTACATGTTATAAAAGTGTGTTTGGCCTATCGACCAACATTTAAGAAGATTAATTTCTATTTAACTTTTTTAACCAGATGAGCTTCTCTTGTCGTCATTATGTGGAATCAGGAATCGAGAACTATACATTCCTGGTGGGTATATAGTGCAACACGGACATTGTTCGTTGTTTATGTAAAGCGCTTTACTGTAAATAGACGTGCGTCTACGTCACATTGAGCGAGACGCTTCAGTAAATTAGTATTACTGTCGTCTATTTTTACGAACGAGAAAACATATTTCTTACTCAGTTCAATTTACTTTTAACTTTTTCGTAAAAATAGTAGTAGTTCAAACGAAAATTACAAAACACCTTTATGACCTAAAAAAATAAAAATAAACTAGACGACATCTTATTATCAATCCGTTTGATAGACCGCTTTTTATACATGTATAACCAAAATGATGACTTCTATGAATTTATCAAGACTTGAAATTTCATTTCAGAAATTTCCATGGGTTATTGAAAAAAAAAAAAAAAAGAAGAAATCTCATGCGTGTTACCTATGAACGAAAACATCCATTTATATTAGTTTTGTTTTATTAAAGGGTAAAACAAATTTGCCGCCTAGCACTCATGTTTTTTGGACAGTTGGCTTTAAGGGATCTGTTATAGAGAGTCACACATGGAAAATTCAAAACTGAAATATTATATTCTGAGACGAAGAGTTTAAAAGTAGAGTAGATTGTTTTTTTTATCAAGAAGGTATCTGGTAGAGTGTCAAAGGAACATTTCTGTGGAACTCGACCGAAGAGTGAAGTAAGAGATGAATTTTGGGATAGGAGCTTTTCGACCCTATCCCATTCCTAGCATGCTTTTCGAAAAAGTCTCAACCGAGTTCAACATTTGTATAACTCCGTGAAAGCTTAGATTTTGATTGGTTGCGGCAACCAATCAAAATGCCATCTGATTCAGAGAGATCTAATTGGTTCGACCAAAAAACGCAAAATCCAGGCGCTTTCTTTATTGAGTCAAAATAGTTATCACTAGTGTTAGCCTTGAGCTGTGTTTTACCTCAAAACGTGTATGTAAAGAATCGAGCATGCTGTGACCCCAACAAATCTGCGACAGACGACTTTGAATACATCTAGGGATCAATGAGGAAATGTCTACAATTGAAAGTGTAATTATTGAAAAGACTTGGAACCATTGTGGCACAAAAAAACCTTGAAAAGGATAAGCAATTATCTCCTTTTGTCAGGATGTTGCAAATGCTTCAACAATCGTCTATACACGGGAACGGCTTTAACCCTTTCCGTAATCGGTTTTGTAAAGGACGAATTTGAAAAGAAATGTTGTAAATGGAGTAATTGCTTACAAAGAGCCAAACATTTTAATCTCTGTAAATGAAAGTAAAACTAATGACACGAGTAGAATAAGCAATACCTCTTTTTCACAAATTGTTTTCAAACGTTTTTCAAGTTGATTGTATCGATATTTTACATATGAAAACCTATTACTAAGTAATTTATGTTCCCCTTTTTAGACATAATTGGACTAACTTTAAACAGAATAAATGATGATAAGTAATGTCTCCATTTTCCACAGGGTTTTCACCACTAGTAAATACTTAAAAGTCGCCGGGCAGGAGACGGTGACTATATTTTTAAAAGTTTTTCAGAATTTACATGGGAGGACAAGTTGTAATTCATGATTCAAATGTTTGTATTTGATTTATCAAGAATTGCAGTTTATTTAATGTGTTTACGATTTTTTTACTCGTTCCTGATTAGACTTGTAACATACACTAATGTTCAATTATCATAGAACTATCTCCATAAAATAACGTCCTCATTACTGAACGTTTTTTTACGGTTCAAAGGGATTTCTTGATTTGTGTTGTGTAGATTTCATATAATATTTCTGAATTTATGTCTTTGATAGTATGTATAGAATGTATAGACAGTTTCTACACTAGAATCGAAACAATGACGTGTGATATCAGCCTGATCTCTGAATGGCTAATTATTTTACAAAGAAATGTTTTCATACATAATAACATTTTTGATTAACCACATAAACTACATTATTTACATGTACAAACACTGTTCTCACAAATGCAGTTCTTTTTTTGGAAAACATGCAGAGTACTTTAATTTTATTTATTTACGAGACCATTCTACGCTATGTTACGAAGGTGGAAATTGACTTCCAAAGTTGGTCAAATAACTTGTTGAACACACTCTAAAATAGTTAATTATAGGTGATTTGAGTTGTTTATTCGGCTTGAAACAAATGGAAAGAAAAAACTCAAATACAATTGTTTTTTATAGAAATATGACTTTGAATGAACCCTCTCTACCTATGAAGCTAGTGTAAAGTAGAATGGTTCACGAATCGGCTCTTTCGTACTTGACACTTTTAAATGTGTCATTAGATTCCCTACAGGCATTTGGCTTGCGCTCTGCATATTGTTATGCATCATTGACACAAAGGGGAGGGGGGGGGGGAAGGTGCGCTCCTCCTCATACAATTTTAGAAAACATGAAAATTTGCTATTTTCATTGTGAAAAAGGAAAGAAAGGATAGTAATAAATTATTATGTTGTAGGGTTCAGTTTTATTCGAAATCAAGTTTGAAATGATACAACTATTTCAAAGAAATGTAACTATTTAGCTGATATTGTATTTCGAAGTTGGTCTACTTTGTAAACATATTGAACTACATTTTAACAT
>JASEVX010000779.1:0-48625 GCA_031761405.1 Serripes groenlandicus | reverse complement strand
TCATCATGTTTTCAAAGGTCGTTTTGAGTGCACTGTACGGAGATTTAGGCTGCTTTCAGTAGTAGCATGTATGCGCGATCACCCTCACAGTTCACAAACTCATGGGACCTGGGTGAATCAGCCCAGCTTTGCGTTAGGACTGAAAACAGTGTGGAAAGAGGAGACATTGCTTATCACGTTTCCAAAGGTCACATACGCATGTTTTCTGGGTTATTCTACCCAGCTAGGCAATAGGACTGAACACAGTGTGGTAAGAGTAGCCATTGCCCGCCATGCTTACAAAGGTCGTTTTGATTGCGTTGTTGGATTTTTTAGGCCGTTTACAACAGCATTTATGTTGAATAACCCTCACTGCTCGAACACACATGCTTCCTGGGTGAATCAACCCATCTACGCGATAAGACTGAAAACAGTGTGGCATAAGGAGCCATTGCTCATCATGTGTTCAAAGGTCGTTTTGAGTGCACTGTACGTACGGAGTTTTAGGCTGTTTTCAATAGCATGTATGTGCAATCACCCTCACAGTTCACAAACTCATGGGAACTGGGTGAATCAACCCAGCTACGCGATGACACTGAAAACAGTGTGGAAAGAGGAGCCATTGCTCACCATGATTTCAAAGGTCGTTGTGTTTGTAGTGGTGGGTGTTGTACGCCGTTTTCAACACCATATATGTCAAATCACCCGCACGGGTCACATACTCATTCGTCCTGGGTGATTCGATCCAGCTACTCAATAGTACTGTACACACTGTGACAAAGGGAGCAATTGCCCGCCCTGCTTTCAGAGGTCGTTTTGTTTCTATTGTTGGGTGTTTTAGGCCGTTTTCAACATCATTCCAGTCATACCACCCCGTCAGTTCACACACCCGTGATCCCTGGGTGAATAAACCCAGCTGTGCAATATACTTGAACACATTGGGGCAAAATTGCGAGCAATTGCGAGCAATTGCCCGCCATGCTTTGAAATGGCGTTTTGTTTGCATTGTAGGGGTTTTGATATTGGGAGCGAGTTGTTGCATGACTAAATAAGTGTGGAAATTGGCATAAAGTATCTGCATGTGGTAAAGCGTTAGAAAGTGTTCACTGGTCTTCGCACCTCTGCAGGTTAAAACCCTTTCGGCGGTACAGTGAACGATTTTCCCATAACCCCTTTCCCACATACATAAACTCCCTATAAAATGAACTATCGAAAACATTGTGATAAAAACAGCCATTGCTCATCATGTCGTCAAAGGTCGTTTTGCTTGCATTGTTGGGGTTTTAGGCCGTTGTCAACAGCATGTATGCCCAATCGCCATCACAGTCCACATACTCATGTTTTCTGGGTGATAATACTGAAAACAGTGTGGTATAAGAAGCCATTGCTCATCATGTTTTCAAAGGTCGTTTTGAGTGCACTGTACGGAGATTTAGGCTGCTTTCAGTAGTAGCATGTATGCGCGATCACCCTCACAGTTCACAAACTCATGGGACCTGGGTGAATCAGCCCAGCTTTGCGTTAGGACTGAAAACAGTGTGGAAAGAGGAGACATTGCTTATCACGTTTCCAAAGGTCACATACGCATGTTTTCTGGGTTATTCTACCCAGCTAGGCAATAGGACTGAACACAGTGTGGTAAGAGTAGCCATTGCCCGCCATGCTTACAAAGGTCGTTTTGATTGCGTTGTTGGATTTTTTAGGCCGTTTACAACAGCATTTATGTTGAATAACCCTCACTGCTCGAACACACATGCTTCCTGGGTGAATCAACCCATCTACGCGATAAGACTGAAAACAGTGTGGCATAAGGAGCCATTGCTCATCATGTGTTCAAAGGTCGTTTTGAGTGCACTGTACGTACGGAGTTTTAGGCTGTTTTCAATAGCATGTATGTGCAATCACCCTCACAGTTCACAAACTCATGGGACCTGGGTGAATCAACCCAGCTACGCGATGACACTGAAAACAGTGTGGAAAGAGGAGCCATTGCTCACCATGATTTCAACGGTCGTTGTGTTTGTAGTGGTGGGTGTTGTACGCCGTTTTCAACACCATATATGTCAAATCACCCGCACGGGTCACATACTCATTCGTCCTGGGTGATTCGATCCAGCTACTCAATAGTACTGTACACACTGTGACAAAGGGAGCAATTGCCCGCCCTGCTTTCAGAGGTCGTTTTGTTTCTATTGTTGGGTGTTTTAGGCCGTTTTCAACATCATTCCAGTCATACCACCCCGTCAGTTCACACACCCGTGATCCTTGGGTGAATAAACACAGCTGTGCAATATACTTGAACACATTGGGGCAAAATTGCGAGCAATTGCGAGCAATTGCCCGCCATGCTTTGAAATGGCGTTTTGTTTGCATTGTAGGGGTTTTGATATTGGGAGCGAGTTGTTGCATGACTAAATAAGTGTGGAAATTGGCATAAAGTATCTGCATGTGGTAAAGCGTTAGAAAGTGTTCACTGGTCTTCGCACCTCTGCAGGTTAAAACCCTTTCGGCGGTACAGTGAACGATTTTCCCATAACCCCTTTCCCACATACATAAACTCCCTATAAAATGAACTATCGAAAACATTGTGATAAAAACAGCCATTGCTCATCATGTCGTCAAAGGTCGTTTTGCTTGCATTGTTGGGGTTTTAGGCCGTTGTCAACAGCATGTATGCCCAATCGCCATCACAGTCCACATACTCATGTTTTCCGGGTGATAATACTGAAAACAGTGTGGTATAAGAAGCCATTGCTCATCATGTTTTCAAAGGTCGTTTTGAGTGCACTGTACGGAGATTTAGGCTGCTTTCAGTAGTAGCATGTATGCGCGATCACCCTCACAGTTCACAAACTCATGGGACCTGGGTGAATCAGCCCAGCTTTGCGTTAGGACTGAAAACAGTGTGGAAAGAGGAGACATTGCTTATCACGTTTCCAAAGGTCACATACGCATGTTTTCTGGGTTATTCTACCCAGCTAGGCAATAGGACTGAACACAGTGTGGTAAGAGTAGCCATTGCCCGCCATGCTTACAAAGGTCGTTTTGATTGCGTTGTTGGATTTTTTCGGCCGTTTACAACAGCATTTATGTTGAATAACCCTCACTGCTCGAACACACATGCTTCCTGGGTGAATCAACCCATCTACGCGATAAGACTGAAAACAGTGTGGCATAAGGAGCCATTGCTCATCATGTGTTCAAAGGTCGTTTTGAGTGCACTGTACGTACGGAGTTTTAGGCTGTTTTCAATAGCATGTATGTGCAATCACCCTCACAGTTCACAAACTCATGGGACCTGGGTGAATCAACCCAGCTACGCGATGGCACTGAAAACAGTGTGGAAAGAGGAGCCATTGCTCACCATGATTTCAAAGGTCGTTGTGTTTGTAGTGGTGGGTGTTGTACGCCGTTTTCAACACCATATATGTCAAATCACCCGCACGGGTCACATACTCATTCGTCCTGGGTGATTCGATCCAGCTACTCAATAGTACTGTACACACTGTGACAAAGGGAGCAATTGCCCACCCTGCTTTCAGAGGTCGTTTTGTTTCTATTGTTGGGTGTTTTAGGCCGTTTTCAACATCATTCCAGTCATACCACCCCGTCAGTTCACACACCCGTGATCCCTGGGTGAATAAACTCAGCTGTGCAATATACTTGAACACATTGGGGCAAAATTGCGAGCAATTGCGAACAATTGCCCGCCATGCTTTGAAATGGCGTTTTGTTTGCATTGTAGGGGTTTTGATATTGGGAGCGAGTTGTTGCATGACTAAATAAGTGTGGAAATTGGCATAAAGTATCTGCATGTGGTAAAGCGTTAGAAAGTGTTCACTGGTCTTCGCACCTCTGCAGGTTAAAACCCTTTCGGCGGTACAGTGAACGAGTTTCCCATAACCCCTTTCCCACATACATAAACTCCCTATAAAATGAACTATCGAAAACATTGTGATAAAAACAGCCATTGCTCATCATGTCGTCAAAGGTCGTTTTGCTTGCATTGTTGGGGTTTTAGGCCGTTGTCAACAGCATGTATGCCCAATCGCCATCACAGTCCACATACTCATGTTTTCCGGGTGATAATACTGAAAACAGTGTGGTATAAGAAGCCATTGCTCATCATGTTTTCAAAGGTCGTTTTGAGTGCACTGTACGGAGATTTAGGCTGCTTTCAGTAGTAGCATGTATGCGCGATCACCCTCACAGTTCACAAACTCATGGGACCTGGGTGAATCAGCCCAGCTTTGCGTTAGGACTGAAAACAGTGTGGAAAGAGGAGACATTGCTTATCACGTTTCCAAAGGTCACATACGCATGTTTTCTGGGTTATTCTACCCAGCTAGGCAATAGGACTGAACACAGTGTGGTAAGAGTAGCCATTGCCCGCCATGCTTACAAAGGTCGTTTTGATTGCGTTGTTGGATTTTTTAGGCCGTTTACAACAGCATTTATGTTGAATAACCCTCACTGCTCGAACACACATGCTTCCTGGGTGAATCAACCCATCTACGCGATAAGACTGAAAACAGTGTGACATAAGGAGCCATTGGTCATCATGTGTTCAAAGGTCGTTTTGAGTGCACTGTACGTACGGAGTTTTAGGCTGTTTTCAATAGCATGTATGTGCAATCACCCTCACAGTTCACAAACTCATGGGACCTGGGTGAATCAACCCAGCTACGCGATGACACTGAAAACAGTGTGGAAAGAGGAGCCATTGCTCACCATGATTTCAAAGGTCGTTGTGTTTGTAGTGGTGGGTGTTGTACGCCGTTTTCAACACCATATATGTCAAATCACCCGCACGGGTCACATACTCATTCGTCCTGGGTGATTCGATCCAGCTACTCAATAGTACTGTACACACTGTGACAAAGGGAGCAATTGCCCGCCCTGCTTTCAGAGGTCGTTTTGTTTCTATTGTTGGGTGTTTTAGGCCGTTTTCAACATCATTCCAGTCATACCACCCCGTCAGTTCACACACCCGTGATCCCTGGGTGAATAAACCCAGCTGTGCAATATACTTGAACACATTGGGGCAAAATTGCGAGCAATTGCGAGCAATTGCCCGCCATGCTTTGAAATGGCGTTTTGTTTGCATTGTAGGGGTTTTGATATTGGGAGCGAGTTGTTGCATGACTAAATAAGTGTGGAAATTGGCATAAAGTATCTGCATGTGGTAAAGCGTTAGAAAGTGTTCACTGGTCTTCGCACCTCTGCAGGTTAAAACCCTTTCGGCGGTACAGTGAACGATTTTCCCATAACCCCTTTCCCACATACATAAACTCCCTATAAAATGAACTATCGAAAACATTGTGATAAAAACAGCCATTGCTCATCATGTCGTCAAAGGTCGTTTTGCTTGCATTGTTGGGGTTTTAGGCCGTTGTCAACAGCATGTATGCCCAATCGCCATCACAGTCCACATACTCATGTTTTCTGGGTGATAATACTGAAAACAGTGTGGTATAAGAAGCCATTGCTCATCATGTTTTCAAAGGTCGTTTTGAGTGCACTGTACGGAGATTTAGGCTGCTTTCAGTAGTAGCATGTATGCGCGATCACCCTCACAGTTCACAAACTCATGGGACCTGGGTGAATCAGCCCAGCTTTGCGTTAGGACTGAAAACAGTGTGGAAAGAGGAGACATTGCTTATCACGTTTCCAAAGGTCACATACGCATGTTTTCTGGGTTATTCTACCCAGCTAGGCAATAGGACTGAACACAGTGTGGTAAGAGTAGCCATTGCCCGCCATGCTTACAAAGGTCGTTTTGATTGCGTTGTTGGATTTTTTAGGCCGTTTACAACAGCATTTATGTTGAATAACCCTCACTGCTCGAACACACATGCTTCCTGGGTGAATCAACCCATCTACGCGATAAGACTGAAAACAGTGTGGCATAAGGAGCCATTGCTCATCATGTGTTCAAAGGTCGTTTTGAGTGCACTGTACGTACGGAGTTTTAGGCTGTTTTCAATAGCATGTATGTGCAATCACCCTCACAGTTCACAAACTCATGGGACCTGGGTGAATCAACCCAGCTACGCGATGACACTGAAAACAGTGTGGAAAGAGGAGCCATTGCTCACCATGATTTCAAAGGTCGTTGTGTTTGTAGTGGTGGGTGTTGTACGCCGTTTTCAACACCATATATGTCAAATCACCCGCACGGGTCACATACTCATTCGTCCTGGGTGATTCGATCCAGCTACTCAATAGTACTGTACACACTGTGACAAAGGGAGCAATTGCCCGCCCTGCTTTCAGAGGTCGTTTTGTTTCTATTGTTGGGTGTTTTAGGCCGTTTTCAACATCATTCCAGTCATACCACCCCGTCAGTTCACACACCCGTGATCCCTGGGTGAATAAACCCAGCTGTGCAATATACTTGAACACATTGGGGCAAAATTGCGAGCAATTGCGAGCAATTGCCCGCCATGCTTTGAAATGGCGTTTTGTTTGCATTGTAGGGGTTTTGATATTGGGAGCGAGTTGTTGCATGACTAAATAAGTGTGGAAATTGGCATAAAGTATCTGCATGTGGTAAAGCGTTAGAAAGTGTTCACTGGTCTTCGCACCTCTGCAGGTTAAAACCCTTTCGGCGGTACAGTGAACGATTTTCCCATAACCCCTTTCCCACATACATAAACTCCCTATAAAATGAACTATCGAAAACATTGTGATAAAAACAGCCGTTGCTCATCATGTCGTCAAAGGTCGTTTTGCTTGCATTGTTGGGGTTTTAGGCCGTTGTCAACAGCATGTATGCCCAATCGCCATCACAGTCCACATACTCATGTTTTCTGGGTGATAATACTGAAAACAGTGTGGTATAAGAAGCCATTGCTCATCATGTTTTCAAAGGTCGTTTTGAGTGCACTGTACGGAGATTTAGGCTGCTTTCAGTAGTAGCATGTATGCGCGATCACCCTCACAGTTCACAAACTCATGGGACCTGGGTGAATCAGCCCAGCTTTGCGTTAGGACTGAAAACAGTGTGGAAAGAGGAGACATTGCTTATCACGTTTCCAAAGGTCACATACGCATGTTTTCTGGGTTATTCTACCCAGCTAGGCAATAGGACTGAACACAGTGTGGTAAGAGTAGCCATTGCCCGCCATGCTTACAAAGGTCGTTTTGATTGCGTTGTTGGATTTTTTAGGCCGTTTACAGTGTGGCATAAGGAGCCATTGCTCATCATGTGTTCAAAGGTCGTTTTGAGTGCACTGTACGTACGGAGTTTTAGGCTGTTTTCAATAGCATGTATGTGCAATCACCCTCACAGTTCACAAACTCATGGGACCTGGGTGAATCAACCCAGCTACGCGATGACACTGAAAACAGTGTGGAAAGAGGAGCCATTGCTCACCATGATTTCAAAGGTCGTTGTGTTTGTAGTGGTGGGTGTTGTACGCCGTTTTCAACACCATATATGTCAAATCACCCGCACGGGTCACATACTCATTCGTCCTGGGTGATTCGATCCAGCTACTCAATAGTACTGTACACACTGTGACAAAGGGAGCAATTGCCCGCCCTGCTTTCAGAGGTCGTTTTGTTTCTATTGTTGGGTGTTTTAGGCCGTTTTCAACATCATTCCAGTCATACCACCCCGTCAGTTCACACACCCGTGATCCCTGGGTGAATAAACCCAGCTGTGCAATATACTTGAACACATTGGGGCAAAATTGCGAGCAATTGCGAGCAATTGCCCGCCATGCTTTGAAATGGCGTTTTGTTTGCATTGTAGGGGTTTTGATATTGGGAGCGAGTTGTTGCATGACTAAATAAGTGTGGAAATTGGCATAAAGTATCTGCATGTGGTAAAGCGTTAGAAAGTGTTCACTGGTCTTCGCACCTCTGCAGGTTAAAACCCTTTCGGCGGTACAGTGAACGATAACCCCCTTTCCCACATACATAAACTCCCTATAAAATGAACAATCGAAAACATTGTGATAAAAACAGCCATTGCTCATCATGTCGTCCAAAGGTCCGTTTTGCTTGCATTGTTGGGGTTTTAGGCCGTTTGTCAACAGCATGTATGCCCCAATCGCCATCACAGTCCCACATACTCATGTTTTCTGGGTGATAATACTGAAAAACAGTGTGGTATAAGAAGCCATTGCTCATCATGTTTTTCAAAGGTCGTTTTGAGTGCACTGTACGGAGATTTAGGCTGCTTTCAGTAGTAGCATGTATGCGCGATCACCCTCACAGTTTCACAAACTCATGGGACCTGGGTGAATCAGCCCAGCTTTGCGTTAGGGACTGAAAACAGTGTGGAAAGAGGAGACATTGCTTATCACGTTTCCAAAGGTCACATACGCATGTTTTCTGGGTTATTCTACCCAGCTAGGCAATAGGACTGAACACAGTGTGGTAAGAGTAGCCATTGCCCGCCATGCTTACAAAGGTCGTTTTGATTGCGTTGTTGGATTTTTTAGGCCGTTTACAACAGCATTTATGTTGAATAACCCTCACTGCTCGAACACACATGCTTCCTGGGTGAATCAACCCATCTACGCGATAAGACTGAAAACAGTGTGGCATAAGGAGCCATTGCTCATCATGTGTTCAAAGGTCGTTTTGAGTGCACTGTACGTACGGAGTTTTAGGCTGTTTTCAATAGCATGTATGTGCAATCACCCTCACAGTTCACAAACTCATGGGACCTGGGTGAATCAACCCAGCTACGCGATGACACTGAAAACAGTGTGGAAAGAGGAGCCATTGCTCACCATGATTTCAAAGGTCGTTGTGTTTGTAGTGGTGGGTGTTGTACGCAAAGAAATGTTGATTGGTCGAAAAACATGGCCGCCAGGGGCCGGGGCTATTTTGCCTTATATGGCTATAGTGAAAACTTAAAAAAATCTTCTCCTCCGAAAGTGTTAAGCCAATTTTCAATTTTTTTGGTAGAAATGTTACTTGGGAGACTCTCTATCAGATTCCTTCAAGCCATGTTGATTGGTTGAAAAACATGGCCGCCAGAGGGCGGGGCTATTTTGCCTTATATGGTTAGAGTGAAAACTTAAAAAATCTTCTACTCCGAAAATGTCAGGCCGATTTTCAAATAATTTTGTTGAAATGTTCCTTGGGTGACCCTCTACAGATTCCTACAAGCCATGTTGATTGGTTGAAAAACATGGCCACCAGGGGCGGGGCTATTTTGCCTTATAGGGCTATAATGAAAACCTAAAAAATCTTCTCCTTCAAAAGTGTTCCTAGGGTGACCCTCTATCAGATTCCTTCAAGCCATGTTGATTGGTCGAAAACTATGGCCGCCAGGGGGCGGGGCTTTTTTGCGTTATATGGCTATAGTGAAAACTTAAAAAATAAGTAATTTGGTAGAAATGTTCCTAGGGTGACCGTCTTATCAGATTCCTTCAAGAAATGTTGATTGGTCAAAAACATGGCCATCAGGGGGTGAGGCTGTTTGGAGATTTAATTTTTGCTTGATGGCCGTGGAGCGATACTGGCTCTCTTGGGCCTCTTGATAGTGTTTTTGATAAAAAAAATTGCAGCTATTCAGTATGACAATGATTCTGATTCTGATGATCCTTTTGATGTAGAAAAGGAGAGGAGAAATCAAGCTGTGAATGAAAAAGGTACACTTCTTTCTGACTTGCTTGAAATATATTTACCAAACAATTTGTATGGGCATGCATTCCTATAAGACGGGAGAGTATTTGATTAATGCCAGCACAAAAGAAAAAGAAAAATACCAGACGTTTGAATATAAACTGTTAGTAAATACTAATGTTGTCATTATTGAGCAACTAGTCCTTAATTGAATGTGATTCACTAGAACTCTCTCAGTTGGAGGTCATTTTGAGTAGTTTGGAACATTCTTTAGTATTGATGCATGATCTTGAATGCACAATTTATCATCTGTTGTCCTTACGCTTTTAGCTTTTCGCATTTTAATCTTCTTCTCAAAATCCGTTAAACACAATGAAGCACAATCTCGCAGGAATGGTCCTTACCAGGTCTTTTTCAAAGTTTGCTAATATGGTGCTGATTAGTCAAACATCACCACAATAGCTTATTCTAAATTCTGATTGGCTTATCTTTGAAATGATCTTCTCAGGAACCAATGACCCAAATAAATCCAAACTCAGCAGGAATAATCTTAACACAGTTTTTTAAAAAAATTCTAATTGGTTAGAAAACATGGCTGCCATGGCCCATTCTTAATTCTGATTTGCTGAAACTTTTTAAATATTTGCTCAATAACTTAAGAAGCCTTTGTCCAATCACCACCACATTTAGTCAGAATGTGTATTGGCATAATATCTTGAACAAATTTGATAACTAGCCATATCGCTCTATTCATTTGAGAGTTATTGCCCTTAAATTATAGAAATTACCTAAACTTTTTCTTGTTTGCTCAATAACTTAAGAAGCCTTTGTCCAATCATCACCAAACTTAGTCTGAATGTGTATCGGCATAATATTTCGGACAAGTCTTATAACCAGCCATATTGCTTGAGTCACTCTAGAGTTATCTCCTTTTAATGACACAAATTATATAATAACAGGTCTTGTCTGTTCAATAACTTTAGAAGCCTTTGTCCACTCACCACCAAATTTAATCAGAATGTTTATTGGTCTAATATCTAGAATGAGATTGATAACCAACCATATAGCTCCAGTCACTCGAGAGTTATTGCCCTTTAATTATAGAAATTACCTCAAATCGGTCTTGTCCGATCAATAACTTTTGAAGCATTTATCCAATCATCACCAAATTTAGTCAGAATGTGTATGGGCAGAATATCTTGGTCAGGTTCAATAACTAACTACGTTATCTAAGTCACTCCACACTTATGTCCCTCAAAACAGCCAAAACTGTATTAACAGTGTCCGCTCTCTAAATTTGTCTGACGTGCAACCAATTATCACTATACTTAGTCTCATAAAAAGAGGACAGGCGTATTTTGTGACAGTTGGCACTCTTGTTTCATATAAATTTTGCCTGTTGTCTTTGTTGCATAATTACTCTTGCAATATTTTTACCAATCCTAATATATGAAAAGAATTTGCAAAGTGATAAGAATCAACTTGTCAGCCATTTTGAGGTCAGTTTGTGTGTTATTAAATTCATTTTATTAGCATATTAATAATGATGGTCCCACATTCTTTTGAAATGAAGACTGTTTAATCATTTTGCCAAAAGTAGGTTAAGTTTGAAATGTCAGATACACCAATGTGAACAGTGAGTTTATGATGTTGTCATATAGTAGAGCTGGAAGTGCTCAGTTGAAGGTGTTTTGACTAGAACTGTCCTCAGTTGGAGGTCATTGTGTGTTGAGCGAAACATTATTTTGTGTTGATACACCATCTAAGTACATTAAAGTGGCATTTCTATCCAGAGTCATGTAAAAAAGTTCATCTAAAAATAAGAAGCTGAATGGGTTTGTGATCAACCACAAACATGTTACACAAGAGCAAACACTCAAAAATTACTCTTTTCTCCAAGATTTCAGGATTTTAAGTTATCCTGACATCAACCAGTCAGTCGTAATGCTAAGCCTGCAACCCTCAGTGCCACTTAAGGTATCCATTACTACCATTTTAAATGTGGTATAACCCAGCTAGGGATCAAACCTGTGACCTCCCGCATCCAAGCTCGGCGCTTTACCACAACACTATTAAATGGTTATCTAGTGCTAAACTAATTATTAGACGATTTCCGGTATGTTACAAGAAAAAAACATTCTCTTATTTCATAATAATTAAGATCCTAATCAGTATGCAGTATGAACAGGGTCTTCACTTTTAGGAAATAAGAGAATGTTAGTTTTCTGTGACATACCTGAAATCATCTATATATCCAATAAACAGCATAATTGTATATTAAATGCTTTAAGACTAGATAAACGAACTTATTGTGTATATGTGCTTCAATGACCTGATTTGTTTTTATAACAGTTGATTTGTTGTGTCACCTGCGTAGCATGGTAGGCACTTACGGATTACTTTTTTTTTGTCCAGCGTCTGTCTGTCTGTCGGTCACACTTTTTAGTCACGTTTTCAAATAACTTTTTTTCTACTCAAAGGATTGGATTGAAACTTCTGACAAATGTTTATATCAATCTTTGTAATGGGTTCACAAAAGGGGGATAATCCAAATATTTTCATATCAAAGTTATTGCCCCTTTTCTGTCAAAAATTAAAATTTTCTGACAAGGCCCCGGCAGGTGACACACGTGCTCCGGGGAGCACTCCATTCTAGTGTACATTTATTCCCCCAATGCTTGTATTGGATACAAACCTTTAAAGAGGTTTAATTTAGTTGTTCATTTCGGTTATTTCTTGCAATTTCTTAATCGGTACCTACCAGAGTCTACTGGTCATACTACAGTCTAATTAGAAGCAAGTATCACCTCATAAAGGCTTATAAGGGAAAACAATTGTTATTTTACTTCTATAGAAATGCAACTTTAATGGGAAATAGCTTATTGGAAACAATATTTGAAATATTCAGGCGATGACAATAAAGACAACAGTGAAGATGACCAAAATGATATGGGAGTACAACAGGGTGATCAAGGAAAATATCACTGTTGACACTTTTCACTGAATTATATCAAAATGATAATTTTTGTGTATTTAGATTATCTTCATGCTCATGTTATGATTAGCTTTTGCGATCCCTATGTGTCGGTCATCTTATCATTTATCATGGTAAACATATCAAGTAACTTCTATACACATTAGGATACTGATTGTGTATAGATGAACTTTTTAACATCATTGCAAATGGGGACATTTTTTCTCTCATGATACTTATGAAAATTGTTTGTAATTAGGGACATTACCTAACTTACTAACTTGTGCTAAAGATTGATTTTTCTAATTGGAAACAATATTTGACATATTCAGATTATGACAATAAAGACAACAGTGGAGATGACCATAATATTATTGGAGTACAACAGGATGACCAAGGTAAATATCACTGTTGACACTTTTCACTGGATTATAGCAAAATTACAATATTTGTATATTTAGCTTACCTTCATGCTCATGTTATGATTAGCTTTTGCGATCCCTATGTGTCGGTCATCTTATCATTTATCATGGTAAACATATCAAGTAAACTCTATACACATGAGGATACTGATCATGTGTAAATGAACTTTTTAATGTCATTGCAAATGGGGACTTTTTTCACTCACGTTTAGTTATAAAAATTGTTTCTAATTGGGGACATTACCTAACTTGTGTTAAAGATTGATTTTTAGCTTGACTATTCGAAGAATAAGGAGGCTTTTGCACTAGCGTCAGCGTTGGTTAAAGTTTTTTACAAATGTTAATATCTCCTATACCATCGAACAATTTTACTTATAGACAACTGCAGCAAGTCACATAACTCTGTCAACTATATTTGTAGAGTTATTGACCTTTTTTTACTTAGAAATTATGGTTAAAGTGTTGCGTGCAACCTTCATAAGACTCCATATCTCAGCATCTAATTGATATTTTGCATTGTAACTTTATACAACCCTTTCCAACCATCACAAATATGTAAATAATTAAGTGATATAAGTCTATCATGCATATATTGAAAATTATGGCCCTTTTTTATGCCCCCGGAATCACCGATTTGGTGGGCATCTAGTTTTTGGCCTGTCTGTCTGTCAAAAAAAACTTTAACCTTGACCACTACTTTTGAACCATAACAGGTATGGCTACCATATTTCACATGTGTATTCCTTGTGACATGACCTTTCTGTCAGTACCAAAATTTTTGACCTTGCGACATTGACCTTTGACCTAGATGTTGCCATTTCGGGGGCATCAGTGTTTAACAAACACATCTTGTTTTACTTAGAAATTCTGGATGAAGTTTTGCGTGTAACTAGATTAGAATCCATATTTAACCAACTACTTGATATATTGCATTGAAACTTTATACAACCATCCCAACCATCACACCTATGTAAAAAATCAAGTGATATAACTCTATCCTGGATATATTAAAACAATATGGCCTTTTTTTATGCCCCCGGAATCATAGATTCGGTGGGCATATAGTTTTTGGCCTGTCTGCACGTCTGTCTGTCTGTCTGCACGTCTGTCTGTCTGCAAGAAAAAAACTTTAACCTTGACCACTACTTTTGAACCATAACATGTACGGCTACCATATTTCACATGTGTATTCCTTGTGACATGACCTTTCTGTCAGTACCAACATTTTTGACCTTCCGACCTTGACCTTTGACCTAGATGTTGTCATTCTCGAAAAAAACTTTAACCTTCACCACTACTTTTGAACCATAACAGGTACGGCTACCATATTTCACATGTGTATACCTTGTGACATGACCTTTCTGTCAATACCAAAATTGTTCCCTTGCGATCTTGACCTTTGACCTAGATGTTGCCATTCTCGAAAAAAACTTTAACTTTGACCACTACTTTTGAACCATAACAGGTACGGCTACCATATTTCACATGTGTATTCCTTGTGACATGACCTTTCTGTCAGTACCAACATTTTTGACCTGGCGACCTTGACCTTTGACCTAGATGTTGCCATTCGGGGGCATCAGTGTTTCACAAACACATCTTGTTTTACTTAGAAATTCTGGTTAAAGTGTTTGCGTGCAACTACATTAATTTTACACAAATTAATTGAAAATTAACACAAATCTTAGCTGGCACCCTTTAAGTTTATTATCACTGATACCTATATGTTTCACACACAACTTTGCAATACTTATTCAGGCGATGACAATAAAGATAACAGTGAGGATGACCAAAATGATATTGGAATACAACAGGGTGACCAAGATAAATATCACTGTTGACACTTTTCACTGGATTATATCAAAATTATATTTTTTGTATATTTAGCTAATCTTCATGCTTATTTTATGATTAGCTTTGGCGAACGATATGTGTCGGTCATCTTATCATTTATCATGGTAAACATATCAAGTAACTTCTATACACATGAGGATACTGATCGTGTATAGATGAACCTTTTAACGTCATTGCAAATGGGGACATTTTTTCACTTACATTTACTTATGAAAATTGTTTGTAATTGGGGACATTACCCAACTTGTGCTAAAGAATGATTTTTCTAATAAGAAACAATATTTGATATATTCAGGCGATGACAATAAAGACAACAGTGGAGATGACCAAAATAATATAATAGGACAACAAGGTCACCAAGGTAAATATCAGTTTACATTTTTCACAGGATTATAGCAAAATTGTAATATTTGTATATTTAGCTTACCTACATGCTCATGTTATGATTAGCTTTGGCGAACGCTATGTGTCTGTCATTGTATTATTTATCATGGTAAACGTATCAAGTAACTTCTATACACATGAGGATACTGATCGTGTATAAATGAACCTTTTAACGCCATTGCAAATGGGGACATTTTTTCACTTACATTTACTTATGAAAATTATTTGTAATTGGGGACATTACCTAACTTGTGCTAAAGAATGATTTTTCTAATAAGAAACAATATTTGATATATTCAGGCGATGACAATAAAGACAACAGTGGAGATGACCAAAATAATATAAGAGGACAACAAGGTGACCAAGGTAAATATCAGTTTACATTTTTCACAGGATTATAGCAAAATTGTAATATTTGTATATTTAGCTTACCTACATGCTCATGTTATGATTAGCTTTGGCGAACACTATGTGTCGGTCATCTTATCATTTATCATGGTAAACATATCAAGTAACTTCTATACACATGAGGATACTGATCGCCTATAGATGAACCTTTTAACGTCATTGCAAATGGGGACATTTTTTCACTTACATTTACTTATGAAAATTGTTTGTAATTGGGGACATTACCTAACTTGTGCTAAAGAATGATTTTTCTAATAAGAAACAATATTTGATATATTCAGGCGATGACAATAAAGACAACAGTGGAGGTGACCAAAATAATATAAGAGGACAACAAGGTGACCAAGGTAAATATCAGTTTACATTTTTCACAGGATTATAGAAAAATTGTAATACTTGTATATTTAGCTTACCTACATGCTCATGTTATGATTAGCTTTGGCGAACGCTATGTGTCTGTCATTGTATTATTTATCATGGTAAACATATCAAGTAACTTCTATACACATGAGGATATAGATGAACCTTTTAACGTCATTGCAAATGGGGACATTTTTTCACTTACATTTACTTTATGAAAATTGTTTGTAATTGGGGACATTACCCAACTTGTGCTAAAGAATGATTTTTCTAATAAGAAACAATATTTGATATATTCAGGCGATGACAATAAAGACAACAGTGGAGATGACCAAAATAATATAATAGGACAACAAGGTCACCAAGGTAAATATCAGTTTACATTTTTCACAGGATTATAGCAAAATTGTAATATTTGTATATTTAGCTTACCTACATGCTCATGTTATGATTAGCTTTGGTGAACGCTATGTGTCTGTCATTGTATTATTTATCATGGTAAACGTATCAAGTAACTTCTATACACATCAGGATACTGATCGTGTATAGATGAACCTTTTAACGCCATTGCAAATGGGGACATTTTTTCACTTACATTTACTTTAATGAAAATTGTTTGTAATTGGGGACATTACCTAACTTGTGCTAAAGAATGATTTTTCTAATAAGAAACAATATTTGATATATTCAGGCGATGACAATAAAGACAACAGTGGAGATGACCAAAATAATATAATAGGACAACAAGGTGACCAAGGTAAATATCAGTTTACATTTTTCACAGGATTATAGCAAAATTGTAATATTTGTATATTTAGCTTACCTACATGCTCATGTTATGATTAGCTTTGGCGAACGCTATGTGTCTGTCATTGTATTATTTATCATGGTAAACGTATCAAGTAACTTCTATACACATGAGGATACTGATCGTGTATAAATGAACCTTTTAACGCCATTGCAAATGGGGACATTTTTTCACTTACATTTACTTATGAAAATTATTTGTAATTGGGGACATTACCTAACTTGTGCTAAAGAATGATTTTTCTAATAAGAAACAATATTTGATATATTCAGGCGATGACAATAAAGACAACAGTGGAGATGACCAAAATAATATAAGAGGACAACAAGGTGACCAAGGTAAATATCAGTTTACATTTTTCACAGGATTATAGCAAAATTGTAATATTTGTATATTTAGCTTACCTACATGCTCATGTTATGATTAGCTTTGGCGAACACTATGTGTCGGTCATCTTATCATTTATCATGGTAAACATATCAAGTAACTTCTATACGCATGAGGATACTGATCGCCTATAGATGAACCTTTTAACGTCATTGCAAATGGGGACATTTTTTCACTTACATTTACTTATGAAAATTGTTTGTAATTGGGGACATTACCTAACTTGTGCTAAAGAATGATTTTTCTAATAAGAAACAATATTTGATATATTCAGGCGATGACAATAAAGACAACAGTGGAGATGACCAAAATAATATAAGAGGACAACAAGGTGACCAAGGTAAATATCAGTTTACATTTTTCACAGGATTATAGAAAAATTGTAATACTTGTATATTTAGCTTACCTACATGCTCATGTTATGATTAGCTTTGGCGAACGCTATGTGTCTGTCATTGTATTATTTATCATGGTAAACATATCAAGTAACTTCTATACACATGAGGATACTGATCGCGTATAGATGAACCTTTTAACGTCATTGCAAATGGGGACATTTTTTCACTTACATTTACTTATGAAAATTGTTTGTAATTGGGGACATTACCCAACTTGTGCTAAAGAATGATTTTTCTAATAAGAAACAATATTTGATATATTCAGGCGATGACAATAAAGACAACAGTGGAGATGACCAAATTAATATAAGAGGACAACAACGTGACCAAGGTAAATATCAGTCTACATTTTTCACAGGATTATAGCAAAATTGTAATATTTGTATATTTAGCTTACCTACATGCTCATGTTATGATTAGCTTTGGCGAATGCTATGTGTCTGTCATTGTATTATTTATCATGGTAAACATATCAAGTATTGAACTTCTATACACATGAGGATACTGATTGTGTATGGATGAACATTTTAATGTCATTGCAAATGGGGACATTTGTTCACTCAAGTTTACTTTTGAAAATTGTTTTTAATTTGTGTTAAAGATTGATTTTTGCCTCACCTCAGCACGAAGTACTCACTGTGATTTTTAGCTCACCAGGGCACGAAGTGCTCAAGGTGAGTTCTTATATCCTCAAAAAACAAAGTTTGGGAGGGGGGTTTATAGGAGTCACTGTGTCGGTCGGTCGGTTGGATTCCATATTTTGTTTGTCATTCGGAAGCCATATTTTGTCCGGCCTATTTCTTACAAACCACTGGGTGGAATTCAATGAATCTTAACATGAAGCTTCCAAGAGGAGATGTGCATATCATAAAAGTCTTACAATTGCATGCTATTTTACAGAGTTATGGCCCTTTTTAGCTCACCTAAGCACGAAGTGCAAGGTGAGCTTTTTTGATCACTCACCGTCCGGCGTCCGTCTTCGTCGTCGTCATTGGCGGCGGCGGCGGCGTCTGTTAACAATTTCCTACAAATGACTTCTTCTACTAAACCAATGAACAGATTTCAAAATAACTTCACAGGAATGGTCCTTAGGTAATCCTCATTCAAAGTTGTTCAAAGAAATTAATTCCAAGTAGAGCTTTGGTTGCTGCGGCATCAGAAAAGGGGAAAATTGCCAAATCTTAAAAGATCTTCTTGTCCAAAAGTACTGGTCCGATTTAAAAATTATTTTGCACAAATGTTCCTTGGGGTACCCTCTACCAAGATTGTTCAAATATTTCCGATCCGTTGAAAAACATGGCCGCCAGGGGGCGGAACTTATTTTCCCTATATGTGCATTGTTAAAACTTTAAAAATCTTCTTGTCCAAAAGTACTGGGCCGATTTGAAAATAATTTTGCACAAATGTTCCTTGGTGCACCCTTTACCAAGATTGTTCAAATATTTTTGATTCGTTGATAAACATGGCCGCCAGGGGGCGGAGCTTGTTTTCCTTATATGTGCATTGTTAAAACTTTAAAAATCTTCTCGTCCAAAAGTACTGGCCCAATTCGAAAATTATTATGCACAAATGTTCCTTAGGGCACCCTTTACCAAGATTGTTCAAATATTTTCGATCCGTTGAAAAGCATGGCCGCCAGGGGGCGGAGCTAGTTTTCCTTATATGTGCATTGTTAAAACTTTAAAAATCTTCTTGTCCAAAAGAACTGGCCCGATTTAAAAATTATTTTGCACAAATGTTCCTTGGGGCACCCTTTACCAAGATTGTACAAATATTTTCAATCCGTTTAAAAACATGGCGGCCAGGGGGCGGAGCTTGTTTTCCTTATATGTGCATTGTTAAAACTTTAAAAATCTTCTTGTCCAAAAGTACTGGCCCGATTTGAAAATTATTTTGCACAAATGTTCCTTGGGACACTCTTTACCAAGATTGTTCAAATATTTCCAATCCATTGAAAAACATGGTCGCCAGGGGGCGGAGCCTGTTTTCCTTATATGTGCATTGTTAAAACTTTGAAAAATCTTCTTGTCCAAAAGTACTGGGCCGATTTGAAAATAATTTTGCACAAATGTTCCTTGGTGCACCCTTTACCAAGATTGTTCAAATATTTTTGATCTGTTGATAAACATGGCCGCCAGGGGGCGGAGCTTGTTTTCCTTATATGTGCATTGTTAAAACTTTAAAAATCTTCTCGTCCAAAAGTAATGGCCCAATTTGAAAATTATTTTGCACAAATGTTCCTTAGGGCACCCTTAACCAAGATTGTTCAAATATTTCCGATCCGTTGAAAAGCATGGCCGCCAGGGGGCGGAGCTAGTTTTCCTTATATGTGCATTGTTAAAACTTTAAAAATCTTCTTGTCCAAAAGAACTGGCCTGATTTAAAAATTATTTTGCACAAATGTTCCTTGGGGCACCCTTTACCAAGATTGTACAAATATTTCCAATCCGTTGAAAAACATGGCGGCCAGGGGGCGGAGCTTGTTTTCCTTATATGTGCATTGTTAAAACTTTAAAAATCTTCTTATCCAAAAGTACTGGCCCGATTTAAAAATTATTGGTGGGGCACCCTTTACCAAGATTGTTTAAATATTTTTGATCCGTTGAAAAACATGGCCACCAGGGGGCGGAGCTTGTTTTCCTTATATGTGCATTGTTAAAACTTTAAAAATCTTCTTGTCCAAAAGTATTGGCCTAAAAAGAGTAAAAATTTTGAAAACTATTGAAGTTCTATTAAATCAGGTGAGCGATATAGGGCCATCATGGCCCTCTTGTACTTATTATACCCCCAGATACGTATAGGAGTCATGCTTTTTCTCAGCAACCCTTGGTCAGAATTCAATATAACTTCACAAGAATAATTGATACCAAGCCTAGTTGTGCATATTGTCGGCGTGTTGCACAGGAATTATTTTTAAATGAGTTATGGCCCCTTGAATTTCTCATACATAGTTGGTCTGTAGCCATTTCTTGTGAACACTATTTCTCAGCAACCCTTGGTCAGAATTCAATATAACTTCACAAGAATGATTGATATCAAGCCTAGTTGTGCATATTGTCGGCGTGTTGCACTTGAATTTTTTTTAAATCAGTTATGGCCCCTTGAATTTCTCATACATATGTATATTGTCAGGCACCTTCAGTGATATTTCTAGTTAAGTTATGGTGTCAGTCAAAGTGCTGTTTTGGGGGTATTTATCGTCTTCAGAGATAGTTCTATTTGTGATCGCCTTTTGTCTGTCGTTCATCGTTCGTCGTCAACATGATTGTGCTTGTTAACACTCTAGAGGCAACATTTTGCATCCAATCTTCATTATCAGAAAATATATATACATCAAATCTAGGCCAAGTTGGAAACTGGGTCATGTCGGGTCAAACACTAGGTCACTAAGCCAAATTGAAGGAAAATCTTGTTAACACTCTGGAAGCCGCATTTTAAACTTGTGAATACACTAGATTAGGAACTGGTTTACCAAGGTGATCCAAGCGTTCTTTTACAAAATTTAATTTGGCGGGGGTTCTCAATTCAATGAAATAACGTGGGTTTTTTGTTTTTTTAAAGATGATAGCAGAAATCAAGGCTCACCAAAATTGGAGGCACCTTCAGACGATGATCTCTCAGAAGTAGATAATTCTGACAATGACTCTGACTATTTACCCAATTCTGAGTCAGATGACAGTGAGAACAATCAGTTCCCGATGCTGTCATTGAAAAACGTCGTAACTTCTGCTTCTGTTAGTTTAACATCAACCAAACATTTGTATGAAGACAAGGTTCCTGACACCTCTTACACTGCCGGGATTTTATCCCAGTCCTATGATCGATATGAAGATGTAGCTCATACAAAGGCTGCCACACAAGATGCTCATGATTCCTCAACCACCTATTCGGTTATGTCCACCAACAATATTAGCTCAAGGGTGTATGACAAGAAGTTTAACTGCCTGTATTGCAATAAACCACTGAGTAAATTACCACGTCACTTGATTAACAAACATTCTGATGAAAAGGAAGTGCAATCGTATTTAGCCGAAAAGGATGTCACAGCAAGAAACAACATTTTAAAGAAATTAAGAAATCTTGGTAATCATCACCATAACATAGGGGTTATTCGAGGAAACAAAGGTTCCTTAATGGTGAAGTACAGACCAAAAGACCAAAGTCAGCCGGAAGAATATCTCCCATGTGAATATTGTTATGCTTATTACATTTCCTCAGAGTTATGGAAACATGTAAAACGATGTACACAGGCTCCAAGTAGTTCGAAAACCAGAAGAGTTGTTAAATCCAGTCGACTCCTATTACCAGTATCTTATGAAGTAACAGAAGGACTTAAATCAGTTCTTTTCTCTCTCAGTTCGGATGACATTTCAAGAATTGTGAAAAGTGATGCTCTGATTCTGAAACTTGGTGAGAAACAGTTCAGTAGACATGGCCATGACAAAGAGCAATTTAGTATGCTACGGAATAACCTGAGGGAGGTTGGGCGTCTACTCAAACAACTTCGCCAAATGTCTGGACAATTAAATGACACATTACAATCATATATAGACCCATGCCACTTCAAACTAGTTGTGAATGCAGCTAAAGCTGTTGCTGGTTTCTCTAACAGGGACAATTCATTCAAGACACCATCTCTTGCATTGAAACTTGGACACTCCTTGAAAAAATGCTGCAAAATCTTGGAAGGTCAAGCATTAGAGACCGGGATTGAAGACGTATTAAAAAAGTCAACTTCTTTTTACAAGCTGTGTGAGTTGAACTGGAGTGATGAGGTCTCAACCCATACTCTTAGAACTCTTGAAGGGAACAAAAGAAACAAGGTAAAACTTGTCCCTCTTACAAGTGATGTTAAACTCCTCACAGACTACCTTAAAACCAAAGGAAAAGAGGCATATGAGGCCTTAGATGCAAACCATAAAAATGTAACGGCATGGTCTGATCTTAATCAAATTACACTAACTCAACTCATGTTATTCAACAGACGAAGACAGGGTGAAGCATCAAAGATAAAGCTGTCAGACTATGAAGGACAGCATAGTGGAATTGAAGAAGACATTATAAAAACTCTATCACCTTTGGAACAACATTTATGCCAGGTTCTCAAAAGAATAGAAATAGTTGGTAAACGAGGCAGAACTGTTCCTGTCATTTTGACCAAAGAAGTGCAAATATGGATTGAATTGCTTATGAAGACAAGAGGAAGTGTAGGCGTAAATATTAACAATAACTTTATTTTTGCAAGACCCTGTTATGGATCGTTAGGACATATCAGAGGCTCCGACTGCTTGAGAGACTATAGTGAGGATTGTGGGGCCACACATCCTAAACTGATACGCTCTACAAAACTAAGATTCCAAATAGCAACTCTGTCTCAGATCCTTAACTTGAAAGAAAATGAATTGGACCTACTTGCTGATTTCTTAGGCCATGACATCAGGGTTCACAGAGAGTTCTATCGCCTCCCTGAGCATACATTACAAGTTGCGAAGGTGTCAAAGCTTTTGTTCGCTATGGAAACTGGCCAGTTTACACAACAAGCTGGTAAAGGATTGGACGAGATCACGATTGATGTTGAGGAAGGTAAATATACATATATCTGTCATTTTCCATGTTATAAAGATTGATGCTCTATTGATTATATACGTGTCCCAACCACGTCATCGCTCTAGCGTCTTCATTTCTTATCCTATTGTTATGTAACTTAACATACATGTTCACAATCATCGCCTCTGGTACAAAGTCGCATTTCACCGACCTAGGTCAAGGTCACTATAATACATCTGTACGAAACAAAGTCATTGCTCTAGTGGCTTTATTTCTTATCCGATTATTATGAAACTTAACACACATGTTCATCAGCATCGCTTTTTGCATGAGTTTGCGTTTGACCAACCTAAGTCAAAGTTAAAGGTCATGGAGACGTGGATAATGTGTGGAGAAGTGAAGATGTGGATACATCTATGAAACGACGTCATCGCTCCAGTGACTTGATTTTTTATCTGATTATTATGAAACTTAACACACATGTTCATCAGCATCATAAATCACATGCATTAACCACATTGGGGGTGGGCTGGGTTTGCATTCTCGACGGTGATTGGCTTATTTCTACGGAGCCCCATTTCTACCTATAGGTTAATATTGTTATATTTGTTAATGAACTTTTAAGTAAATACAAGGTTTGAATAATAAACCAATCATCGATTATGGTAAAATCATCAGCATACATTTGTACGAAACGACACTGTGAGGTTATTTGTATCGATACTCTAGTTATGATTTGGAAATTTGCATGGCTGATTTATAACTAAATGTGATTTTCATTTAAAATTTAGGTTTATTTGTCATATCAAAACCTCCTTTTGTATTTATCTTAACAGAGCTTGATGATGAGATAGATATTAACGAGGAAAGTGATCCTGGAGAGGAAGAAGTTGCTGTTGACAGTCAAACAAAAGGTAAACTAATCATGATGTGTTGGATTACATATTGACTCTAGTGATTTGTACTATCTAAGTACTTTTTGTCTCGCCCACAAATGTGGATTTAGTCTGCAGACTTTAGCTTTGGATAGGTAACTTTACCTTGGTTAACATTGACTCTAGAGGCTGAAACTTTGTCTCCATCAAAACTGGGTCATAAGGGTTAAAAAACTAAGTCACTAGGTCAAATGTTAGAATAGCCTTGTTAGCACTGTAGGAGTCAATTTATGCATCCAATCTTCATGAAAATTAATCAGAACATTTGTCTCCATCAAATCTTAAATTTGAAACGGGGTCATGGGCGTCAAAAACTAGGTCACTATGTCTTTAATAACTTTATTAACACTCTAGTGGCCACATTTATCTTCGAATCTTTATGACAAATCATCAGGACTTTTGTCTCCATCAAATCTCAGTCTAGTTCTAAACTGGGTCATAAACTAGGTTACTAGGTCAAATTTAACTTTATTAATACTCTAGAGGCCACATTTATCTTCCAATCTTTTGACAAATCATCAGAACGTTTGTCTCAATCAAATCTCAGTCAAGTTCGAAACTGGGTCAAGGAGGTCAAAAACTAGCGCACTAGGTCAAATTGTATGGTAACTTTATTTACACTGTAGATGCCACATTTTTATTCTGATCTTTATGAAACTTTATCTGAACTTTTTAAATTACCTGAACACGAAGTGCTGGGGGAGCTATTGTTATCACTCACTGTTCACATTTTTCCTCCTAAACAAATGAACCAAATATTCAAAATATTTTTTACAGGAATGTTTCTTTAATAGGTGGTCCTCTTTCAAAATTGTTAAAAGAATTTAATTCCAGAGCTTTGGTTGCCACGGAATCAGAAAAGGTGCCAAAACTTCAAAAATCTTCTTGTCCAAAAGTCTTGGCCCTCTTGTTACGTTTCATCGACTTGTTTTTATTAGCTCACCTCTGAGCTTTGCTCAAGGTGAGTTATTGTGATCGCCTTTTGTCCGGCGTGCGTCGTCCGTCGTCCGTCAACTTCTTATCCTCAGTAACCAGTGGGTCAATTGGGATGAAACTTCACAGAAAGCATCCTCTCAATGACCTCACCAGATTTCCTTTAAATTTTTGGGATCCATGCAGAATTCTGGTTTCCATGGCAACGAAATGAAAAAAACAGTGAAAACTTAAAAAATCTTCTTCTCCGAAAGTGTCAGGCCGATTTTCAAATAATTTTGTAGAAATGTTCCTTGGATGACCCTATATCAGATTCCTTCAAGCCGTGTTGATTGGTCGAAAGACATGGCCGCCAGGGGGCGGGGCTATTTTGCCTTATATGGCTATGTCAGGCCGATTTTCAAATAATTTTGTAGAAATGTTCCTTGGATGACCCTCTATCAGATTCCTTAAAGCCATGTTGATTGGTCGAAAGACATGGCCGCCGGGGGGGGGGGGGTGGGGGGCAGGGCTATTTTGCCTTATATGGCTATAGTGAAAACTTTAAAAATCTTCTCCTCCGAAAGTGTCAGGCCAATTTTCAAATAATTTTGTAGAAATGTTCCTTGGATGATCCCCTATCAGATTCCTTCAAGCCATGTTGATTGGTCGAAAAACATGGACGCCAGGGGGGCGGGGCTATTTTGCCTTATATGGCTATAGTGAAAACTTAAAAAATCTTCTCCTCCGAAAGTGTCTGGCCGATTTTCAAATAATTTTGTAGAAATGTTCCTTGGATGACCCTCTATCAGATTCCTTCAAGCCAAGTTGATTGGTCAAAAATTGGCCGCCAGGGGGGCGGGGCAATTTTGCCTTATATGGCTAAAGTGAAAACTTAAAAAATCTTCTCCTCCGAAAGTGTCTGGCCGATTTTCAAATAATTTTGTAGAAATGTTCCTTGGATGACCCTCTATCAGATTCCTTCAAGCCAAGTTGATTGGTCAAAAAACATGGCCGCCAGGGGGGCGGGGCTATTTTGCCTTATATGGCTAAAGTGAAAACTTAAAAAATCTTCTCCTCCGAAATTGTCTGGCCGATTTTCAAATAATTTTGTAGAAATGTTCCTTGGATGACCCACTTTCAGATTCCTTCAAGGCATGTTGATTGGTCAAAAAACATGGCCACCAGTGGGCAGGGCTATTTTGCATTATATGGCTATAGTGAAAACTTAAAAAATCTTCTCCTCCAAAAGTGTCTGGCCGATTTTCAAATAATTTTGTAGAAATGTTCCTAGGGTGACCCTCTATCAGATTCCTTCAAGCCAAGTTGATTGGTCGGAAACTATGGCCGCCAGGGGCTGGGCTTATATAGCTAAAGGGGAAAAAATCAGGTGAGCGATTCCAGGGCCATCATAGCCCTCTTGTTTACATATTTACATATTGATACCATTTAATATTCGGTTTTCTGAGAAGGGCAAGACACCGTTAGTCTGAGGTCTTGTTTTAGTACTTAGCTCTTTTTCCAAAATAAGTTGAATGATGAGATTGATATATATAGCTACATGCATGAGGGATATTGTGTGTTATTCAAGTAAAGGTTTCCCAGCTATATCTTAAAACTAACCTATTTTGTAGTTCGACTCTAATGAAGCTCATTCAAATAGTTGTATATATGACTTTCAGAATTGTCCAACATTAAACAAAAGGCTGTCTTTGGAAAGGCCAACCGAAAAAGGATAATGACAGGTAAGAATAAATGTCTGAGGATATTGTTAACAAATATAAAGGATTTTAAAACAAATAAATGTAATGCTCCTTAAGTAATTTGTATACGCCCGTATTATTACTGGCCGTATCATGGGAACACCGACGGGCTTCGTCCACATGTTGCCCACTCTCTAAGTCGAAAAGTTTTCATCTGATTGTCACCAAACTTGTTGAGCATGTTTGTGGGCATAATGTCTATGCCAAGTTTGATAACCAGCCAAATCGCCTGAGGCACTGTTGGATTATGTCCCTTGTATTAAAAAAGAATTAGCCAAATTAGCCTTGTCTGCTCTCTTAAGTCGAATATGTTCTTGTTGTTATGCAAAGGCCGAACAATTGGGGCTATTCCACTGACACAATTCTATTTTTTTCTTCAATTATATCTCTTGCACAGAGTCAAATTATCTATAGATTTCAATCAAATTTCTTCCTGTTTAAGGTTACTGACCAATTCATCTAGACAAATGGAATTTTAGCTCACCTGAGCACGAAATCTTGTTAACACTCTAGAGGTTGCAATTTTTAGCTCACCTGAGCAGAATTCTGGTTTCCATGACAACAAAATGAAAAAAACTTCAAAATTCTTCTTCTCCCAAACTGGTTGGCAGATATTCAAATAATTTTGTAGAAATGTTCCTTGGATGACCCTCTATCAGATTCCTTCAAGCCATGTTGATTGGTCGGAAAACATGGCAGCCAGGGGGGGACGGGGCTATTTTGCCTTATATGGCTATAGTGAAAACTTAAAAAATCTTCTCCTCCGAAAGTGTCTGGCCGATTTTCAAATAATTTTGTAGAATTGTTCCTTGAATGACCCTTTTCTAGATTCTTTTAAGTCATGTTGATTGGTCAAAAAACATGGCCTCCAGGGGGGGGGGGGGGGGGGGGGGGGGGCTATTTTGCCTTATATGGCTATAGTGAAAACTTAAAAAATCTTCTCCGACGAAAGTGTCAGGTTGATTTTCAAATAATTTTGTAGAAATGTTCTTAGGGTGACCCTCTATCAGATTCAAGCCAAGTTGATTGGTCGGAAACTATGGCCGCCAGGGGGCGGGGCTTATATAGCTAAAGTAAAAAGAAAGAAAAACAGGTGAACGATCCAAAGCCATCATGGCCCTCTTGTTTACTTTAAGCAAGTTGAAACTTTATCAGAATGTTGTCTTGATGATATCTAGTCCATGTTGGAATATGGGTCATATCAGGTAAAAAAATATAGATCACTAGGCCAAATGATGGAAAATCTTGTTAACACTGTTGAGGCTGCATTCAGAATAATTGTCTTGATGTGTTTTGCATTGCAGTGCAGTGCTTAATTCGGGTGAACGAACTAAGGCCATCATGGCCCTCTTGTTTTATTTAGCACAAAAAATTGTAGTGCTTTTACCTTTTCTTTTAGAAGATGAAAGAGATGATGATCATTATGAGCCGCCAAATAAAAAAGGTAATTATAATTAGACAATTTATATTTGTGACAAATGTGAATATAGGGCATCTGTCCTATGGACACTTTTCTAGTTTGTAATATGCGGCACTTAATATTGAGCATGCAGTTTAAAATCTGATGTTCTATGAAATTTAGCCTTTTTAGATCACCTAGAGCCAAAGGCTCAAGGTGAGCTATTCTGATCACTTTTTGTCCGTCCGGCGTCGTCCGTCGTTAACATTTAGACATTTAGATCATCTTCTCCTTAACCACTTGACCAATTTCAACCAAACTTCACAGGAATGTTCCTTCGGTGAACCTCTTTCAAAATTGTTCAAAGATTTAAATTCCATCGAGAACTTTAGTTGCTGCAGCATACAGAAAAGGGGAAAATTGCCAAATCTTAAAAATTCTTCTTGTCCAAAAGTACTGGCCCGATTTGAAAATTATTTTGCACAAATGTTCCTTTTGGTACCTTCTACCAAGATTGTTCAATTATTTCCGATCCGTTGAAAAACATGGCTGCCAGGGGGCGGAGCTTATTTTCCTTATATGTGCATTGTTAAAACTTTAAAAATCTTCTTGTCCAAACGTACTGGCCCGATTTGAAAATAATTTTGCACAAATGTACATTGGGGCACCCTTTACCAAGATTGTTCAAATATTTCCGATCGGTTGAAAAACATGGCCGCCAGGGGGCGGAGCCTGTTTTCCTTATATTATATGTGCATTGTTAAAATTTTAAAAATCTTCTTGTCAAGTGTACTGGCCCGATTTGAAAATTATTTTGCACAAATGTTCCTTGAGGCACCCTTTACCAAGATTGTTCAAATATTTCCGATCCTTTGAAAAACATGGCCGCCAGGGGGCGGAGCTTGTTTTCCTTTTATGTGCATTGTTAAAACTTAAAAAATCTTCTTGTCCAAAAGTACTGACCCAATTTGAAAATTATTTTCCACAAATGTTTATTGGGGCACCCTTTACCAAGATTGTTCAAATATTTCCGATCGGTTGAAAAACATGGCCGCCAGGGGGCGGAGCCTGTTTTTTTTTTTTTTAAATTTTAAAAATCTTCTTGTCCAAAAGTACTGGCCTGATTTGAAAATTATTTTGCACAAATGTTCCTTGGGGCACCTTTTACCAAAATTGTTCAAATATTTCCGATCCGTTGAAAAACATGACCGCCAGGGGGGCGACTCTTGTTTTCCTTATATATGTATGCATTGTTAAAACTTTAAAAATCTTCTTGTCCAAAAGTACTGGCCTGATTTGACAATTATTTTCCACAAATATTCCTTGGGGCACTCCAAGATTGTTCAAATATTTCTGATCGGTTGAAAAACATGGCCACCAGGGGGCGGAGCTTGTTCTCCTTATATGTGTGCATTGTTAAAACTTTGAAAATCTTCTTGTCCAAAAGTATAAGCCCAATATGAAAATTATTTCGCACAAATGTTCCTTTGGGCACCCTTTACCAAGATTGTGCAAATATTTCCGATCCGTTGAAAAACATGAGTGCCAGGGGGTGGAGCCTGTTTTCCTTATATGTGCATTGTTAAAACTTTAAAAATCTTCTTGTCCAAAAGTACTGGCCCGATTTGAAAATTATTTTGCACACATGTTCATTGGGGCACCCTTTACCAAGATTGTTCAAATATTTCCGATCCGTTGAAAATACATGGCTGCCAGGGGGCTAAGCTTGTTTTCCTTATATGTGCATTGTTAAAACTTTGAAAATCTTCTTGTCCAAAAGTATAAGCCCAATTTGAAAATTATTTTGCACAAATGTTCCTTTGGGAACCCTTTATCAAGATTGTTCAAATATTTCCGATCCGTTGAAAAACATGGCCGCCAGGGGGTGGAGCCTGTTTTCCTTATATGTGCATTGTTAAAACTTTAAAAATCTTCTTGTCCAAAAGTACTGGCCCGATTTGAAAATTATTTTGCACAAATGTTCATTGGGGCACCTTTTTTCCAAGATTGTTCAAATATTTCCGATCCGTTGAAAAAACATGGCTGCCAGGGGGCTAAGCTTGTTTTCCTAATATGTGTATTGTTAAAACTTAAAATCTTCTCATCCAAAAGAATTAGCCAAATTTGAAAATAATTTTTCACAAATGTTCTTTGGGGCACCCTCTACCAAGATTGTTCAAATATGTCTTATCTGTTGAAAAACATGGCCGTCAGGGTTGCTGCAGCATCAGAAAGGGGGCAAAATGTCCGAGCTTTAAAAATCTTCTTCTTTGAATCTGCATGTCTGATTCCATTATAGTTTGGTAGAAATGTTCCTTAGATGAGCCTCTACAAAGATTGTTCAAGGCATACTGTTTGGTTGAAAAACATGGCAGTCGGGTGGAATCAGAAAAGGGGCAAAATGACAAAATTTGGGAATTCCATTTTTAGCTCACCAGAGCACGTAGTGCTCAAGGTGAGTTATTGTGATCGCCTTTTGTCCGTCGTCCGTCGTTCGTCGTTCGTCGTTCGTCGTCCGTCGTCAACATTTGCTTGTTACTACACTAGAGGCAACATTTTGCATCCAATCTTTATAAAAGTTTATCAGAACATATATCTCGATCATCTCTAGGCCAAGTTCGAAACTGGGTCATGTGGGGTCAAAATCTAGGTCACTAGGTCAAATTTAAGGAAAATCTTGTTAACACTCATGAAGCCGCATTTTTGGCTTGAGCATGTTGAAACTTTGTCAGAATGTTTGTCTTAGTTATATCTAGGCCAAGTTCGAAAAAAGGTCATGTCGGGTCAAAAACTAGGTCACTAGGTCAAATTTAAGGAAAATATTGTTAACACTCCTGAAGCCGCATTTTTGGCTTGAGCATGTTGAAACTTTGTCAGAATGTTTGTCTTAGTGATATCTAGGCCAAGTTCAAAAATAGGTCATGTCGGGTCAAAAGCTAGGTCACTAGGTCAAATTTAAGCAAAATCTTGTTAACATCCTGAAGCCGCATTTTTGGCTTGAGCATGTTGAAACTTTGTCAGAATGTTTGTCATAGTGATATCTAGGCCAAGTTTGAATATAGGTCATGTCGGGTCAAAAACTAGGTCACTAGGCCAAATTGAAGGAAAATCTTGTTAACACTCTGGAAGCCACATTTTAAACTTGACCCTGTTGAAACTTTGTCGGAAAGTTTGTCTTGATGATATCTAGGCCAAGTTCGAATATGGGTCATGTCCGGTCAAAAAGTAGGTCACTAGGCCAAATTGAAGGAAAATCTTGTTAACACTCTGGAAGCCACATTTTAAACTTGAGCATGTTGAAGCTTTATTAGAAAGTTTGTCTTTTGATATCTAGGCCAAGTTCGAATATGGGTCATGTCCGGTCAAAAACTAGGTCACTAGGCCAAATTTAAGGAAAATCTCATTAACACTCTTGAAGCCGCATTTTAAACTTGAGCATGTTGAAACTTTATCAGAAAGTTTGTCCTGATGATATCTAGGTAAAGTTCGAATATGGGTCATGTCATGTCAAAAACTAGGTCACTAGACCAAATTTAAGGGAAATCTTGTTAACACTCTGGAAGCCACATGTTTGGCTTGAGCATGAGAGAGTTATGTCTTAAATAGCCCATTCCCAGGTGAGCGATTCCAGGGCTTCATGGCCCTCTTGTTTTAAGTTCTCGTCCGATATTAAGGAAATTGAATATAAATCCTACTTCAGTGATCCTCTACATTTAATTTGTTCAACCTGTTTTGATTAGTTACAAAATCATAGCAACCTCGCCTCATCACATAAGGGGTGAATTGAACTTTTAGCTACAAATGACAACTCCTACCATTCCACTTGACCAATTTCAACGTTACTTCACAGGAATGTTCCTTTGATGGTCCTCTTTCAAAATTGTTCAAATACTTGCATTCTGTGTAGAACCTTTGTTGCTGCAGCATCAGAAATTGAGAAAGCTCTTGTTAGATTTCAAGATAAAAATGGCTTTTACTGATAAACTATTTCTTTAACTGAGTGTCCACTACTTGCAGTTTCATTTGAACTCCTGATCAAATTTTCACAGATATTTGCAGTTAAATATTTGCTTCTAATTAACTATCATTCAGGTGATCGATTTAGGGCCATCTTGGCCCTCTTGTTTGTTTAGATCCAAAGGCTCAAGGTGATCTATTCTGATCACTATCTTGTCTGTCGTCGTTTGTCATTAACTTTTATCTTTAAACGACATCTCCTTCACCAAAGGATCAAATTCAAGCAAACTTCACAGAAATGTTCCTTTGGTAGTCCTCTTTCAAAATTGTTCAAAGATCTAAATTCTATGTAAAATTTTGTTTGCTGTGGCATCAGAAAGGGGGTTCAGTGCCCAATCTTAAAAATTCTTCTCCTCTGAATGATCTTGTTGGATCAAGTGGTTTCAGAAACGGGATAAAATGACAACATTTTAGAATTCCGTTTATATGAAAGACTTATTTCAAGATAAATTTGTAAAAATGTTACTTTTTTTCAAGCTATATTGATTGCTTAAAAGACATAGCAACCATTCGGCATCAGAAAATGGGTAAAATAAACTGTTATCTTCAAATGACATCTCCTAACCCACTGGTGATCGATTTACGGCCATCTTGGCCCTTTTGTTTGATTAAAATATGAGAACTGCTTATCTTCCAGTGGGGAAGAAAATACAACATAGACCATGGTCTGAGGGAGAGAAGGCAGCTGTGTTGAAAAGCTTTGGACAACACATAGAACTAGGGAAAATACCAGGGAAGAAAGACATTGAAGAGTGTAGGAAAATGTACCCTTTGCAAAGAAGAACTTGGACTAACATCAAAGACTTTGTAAGAAATAGAATTGCCTCTAAAAAGAAAAAACTATTCTGATTGCTGGTTGTTGATTTGTTGCTGAAAAACATGTGGTTGTTTTAAGGAGACCTGTTGGTGTTTTGGAAGGGTCTGTATACAATACGCAGAAATATGGAGTATAGAGGGAAAAGGCTGACCGATATTGGAAAACGAAGACAGCCGTAATTGTGTGTGCTAGAAGTTATAGTTGTTAAAGATTTCACACGTCGGCACACATTTATTGAAAGTATAACTGGTGTAATTTAGTTTGACAATGTGTTTTTAATTGCTTTCAGCTCAAAAAATGTTTTTAAAACAAGGCTTGAAAAAGCAGAATTATATTTAGAAAATAGATCCACTTTCCATTTAATGAAACGTTTGACCCATTATAGCTCAGTCTGTTAAAGGAGTCTATTGCACGGGGTCCTATTAATCAAGGGGGTGGGGGGATGAGTTTGAATCCGGACTTGGACAAATGTATTTCCAGCGATCAACAAATTTGTTCTCCACTTCTGACAGAATGACATGACCGGGTCAGTCTACGAAGGTCATGTCCTCCTTTCAGGGGTGATAACCCTAGCTTCTGTTCTACACTTCTGACAGAATGACATGACCGGGTCAGTCTACAAAGGCCATATCCTCCTTTCAGGGGTGTTAACTCTAGCTTCTGTTCTCCATTTCTGAAACGATGACATGGCAGGGCCAGTCTACGAAAGCCATGTCCTCCTTTCAGAGGTGATAACTTTAGCTTCTATTCTCCACTTCTGACAGAATGATATGACCAGGTCAGTCTATGAAGGCCATGTCCTCCTTTCAGGGGTGATAACTATCATTTGGTCTCCACTTCTGACAGAATGACATGACCGGGTCAGTCTACAAAGGCCATGTCCTCCTTTCAAGGGGTGAAACCTCTGGCTTCTTTGCTTCACTTGTGACAGGATTACATGACCGGGTCAGTCTAAGAAAGCCATGTCCTCCTTTCAGGGGTGATACCTCTAGCTTCTTTGCTTCACTTCTGACAGAATGATATGACCGGGTCAGTCTACAAAGGCCATATTATCTTCTGGTCTCCACTTCTGACAGAATGACATGACCGGGTCAGTCTACAAAGGCAATGTCCTCCTTTCAGGGGTGATACATATAGCTTCTTTTATTCACTTCTGACAGAATGGCATGACCAGTTCAGTCTACGAAGGTCATGTCCTCCTTTTAGGGGTGATACCTCTAGCTTCTTTTATCCACTTCTGACAGAATGGCATGACCGCGTCAGTCTACAAAGGCCATGTCCTCCTTTCAGGGGTGATAACTCAAGCTTCTTCAACTTCTTAGACTGGTGAGAATGTATGTATGCTCAAATCAGTCTTTACTTTGTTTTTAGCCTTATTATATATATATTATATATCCAATTATGTAGATAATGCCATTTGTATTGCATTATTTATATGAAATTGTTGATGGTTTATAAAATGTATCCTCACATGACAAAAACTAAAGAAAGCATCAGGAATTATTAATTGCTGATGCATTACTGTAATCACGCTTTACAACTGAAGATGTAGATTTAATTAAATGATATGTCCCATATTATTATCTGCACTTATTTTACTGATAATTTACTGAATGTTTTGACACAAATGGTCAATGCTTGTAAACATCATGTGATACTGTATGTAGTATATATACCTGAGAGATTATTCAAGAATTGTTTGACATACAGTAATTTATCCACATTTATTTATACATTTCCCTTATGTTCTGTACGCCTTTAGTAGCAAACAACGTTTGAAAACATTTTGGAAAAAGGTCCAATGGCTCAAAAGGAGTAATTACTCCTTTTCCCTCAATGTTTTCAATGCAAATTGAACTTTTTACTTACAAGTGCAGCTAATGAACTTTATCCTCAGATATTCTCAAAGCATATACCTATTTAAAATATCATTTCAGGGAATTTGTACTAAAGGTATTAAAAAATAAAAGTAATTAAGGGTTAAGAACAACACATTAAGTGAATCTACCTGTTTCTGAGAGCATATATATCATTATTAGTTTTACATGTACCTGTATTTGTCATAGATCTTATGAAGGTACCAAAATTTAAGGAAATATTATGCTTAAAAAAAGATGGTAACAATATGGGCGTATTCATTATCTTAACCCTTTCCCACACACGACAATTCTGCAGCAGACGACTTTGAACATATTTGGTCAAAAAATAGAAAATCTCTATAATAGAATGGATAACCTATGACTTAAAGTGGAAAACATTGTGGTATCAGAAATCACTATAAATGAAAGTTGTTCATTATTATATCGAGTTGAAACCATTGTGGCTGAAGGAGAAACTGCACATCAAGGTGGGCGATATTTCCTTTTGCCACAATGTCTTCAAAGTGTGTCTGCTTATCTTTGTGCTTTGATATTATTCAAAACATCTGTAAAAAAGTGATGTTTAATATTGATCTACAGAGGTCTAGATAGAGGGCGTTTTGCATGTTCTAAAATCCTTATTCGACCATCTAACCCTATGTTGTTGGTACTCAAAAGAATCGTTTCAATGAGACCATTCTATTGAGTACAAACATCATAGGATTTGAATGCACTTTTAGAGAGATATTGTGAGAAAAAGAGCTGTATACTGCTCCTTATCTGTAGCTCTGGATCAAGGAATAATAACATAACATTTCAAGTATACCAATTATGGTGGGGCCACCTCTATTATTGTGGCCCGACCCTTTTTCCAACTTAAGATTCTTGATTCAAAATATCAAGTTGTATTGGTTTCCTCTTTATATGATAAATCAAATGTATATTTAGTATTTTACTGAAATACATCGGGAACCAAACTCATGACAGACATACTAATTTAAAATCAATAATGTTGGGTACCGGACTACACTTCAAGTCACAATTGTTTGTTCGTGCCAGACATATTAATTTAATATAGAATGCTGGGTACCAGACTAGGGCATTTAAAATCATCCGAGAAAATGACATCACATCTGCGATTGTAAAAGCTCCCTATCGTGTCAGGGAAATATATGCGAAAAAATTGGAGAGAAACAGAAATAATTATTATTTGCTTAGGGCTGTTCCAGGAAAAAATGTCGGGGTGGAGGAACGACCAGCAATTTTTAGGATACCACCTATCAAATTTTAAGGTACATGTTCTAGCCTAGTACTGATTTGATTACCCAGGGATAAAACCATCCTTAGACATTTCTTCCTTGAACAACCCTCATTACTTCACTGCATTGTTCAAATGTTATTTTGTTAAACAAATTGTAAATTTTTAACCCTTTTCCACATTCATCAAATCTGCAGCAAACCACTATGAACACATTGAGGCAAAAATACGGAAAATCTCAATAAATGAAATTATAACTAATGAAAAGAGTTGAAAATGTTGTGCAAATAGAGAAATTGTTCATTATGGGCAATTTCTCCTTTTGTCTCAATGTTTTCGAAGGTCTTTTATTGCAGGTACGTAAACAATTTGTCTGCAGGTGGGAAAGGGTTAGGTTAACACATTAGGTGATATGTTTCTAAGTGTGTAAACTTATATATGCTACATGTAGGAGTGAAGAATTAAGTGTATGCTTGTATACCATATACAACATCAGTAATTATGCGTCATTTTGTGTCGCCTGTCGTCTTTCTGTCATGCTTCAACTTATGATAGGCATTACTTCGCACATTCTCGATAGACACCAATCATTGATCTAATTATGTTATTATTTTATAAAACCTCGCCTTGAAAACTGAACAGAATCTATACATCTATTTTTTTTGTTTTTTATTATTCTATCAATTATTTTTCGTGTTTTGTATTTATTTATATGAAATTTCTGAGAAGGTGAAATTTAACCCTTTCCCACTTGAAGATGCATTCTGACGCCTCTGCAGCAGACAACTTCGAAAACAGTGTGACAAAAAGAAAATTGTTCATGAATGAGCAATTTTTCCATTTGCCACAATTTATTCAACTCCATTTACTATTAATTTAAATTCCAATTTATTGAGAATTTTCAATTTGTTGCTAATATGTTCTCAATGTTGTCTGACGCTAATTGGTTGTATGTGGGAAAGGTTTAAGAGTTTTAACTCTAAAGTAGGAAACAAAGCAATTAACATTTCACCATAATTAAGATTTATCAGTAACTCTTGCTTTGTTAATTTAACAATTATAACCCTTTCCCCACATATAATAAATCTGCAGCAGACGACTTTCAAATTATCAACTCCAAAATAAAGAAAATCTCTATTTATGATACTTTTATCATTCAATAGAGTTGAAATCATTCTGGCAAATGGAGCAATTATTTCAAAAGTCATCTGCTGCAGAGGCGTCAAAAGCTCCTATATGTGGGAAAGGGTTAAATAAAAATGTTGATAGTCGATCATTTCTATATTTTGCCTCTTTATTCTATTATGTTAAATAGATTTTACGATGTAGTCTCTTAATAAGTAGGTTATGTATATTTAACCCTTTCCTACATACAACAAACCTACAGCACACAACTTCGCAAAAATGTGGTCATAAATATGGAAATAAATGAAAGAAATATTAAATTAAGTTGAAAACGTTGAAAACGTTGTGGCTAAAGGGTAAAATCGCTCATTATTATCTTTTGCCACAATGTTTTGAAAGTCATCTGCTTTAGATTTTTGTTATGTGAGAAATTGTTAACCAGAGCTTTTCCAGAACAGATGTATGTGTACTAGTAAGATATACTTTTGGAATCACGTTTGCTATTCATACTAAATATTTAGACTGTAGTTATCCTTGTTAATGAATGTTGGCTCTATTTGTATAAATTTGTTCTTTGATCTGTTTGTAATTAATTGATTGCCAATTAAGACAAATGGAAGAATAAAAAGAAAACAAAAATATCTATTCAAATCTTTTGAGAGAGCTCACTCATTCTGTTACAAAGTAATTCAAAGATTGCCTTTAAGTTCAAATAATATGGTATCCAGAGCAGCGATTGGTATTAAACCTATCCTCTTAGAAATTGAGTATAAGAAGTTGGTCTTTATTGGTCAATTATGTAGACTACCATGTCACTATTTCTCAAAAAAACTTTTTGTTAATCGATTGATTAGGTTCGGCAATAATCTGGTTACGACCTCGGGCATTATCCCTGATTTATACGGCATTTTAGCTAAATACGATCTTACTGGATACATCGACAAATATCAAGAGTCAAGTGTATTTCCATCAAAACTGGCATGGAAAAATGTTATCCGCATCCGGATAAATAATTTTGATGATTCCGTACTCAAAAGTAAAAATACGAAGTTATCCCATCGTCAGTGGGATGCGATATTTAAGAGTCACAGACCGTGTTATATTTGGACACTGCAATCTAAATACCCCTGGTTAAAAAGGTATTTACAGAAGCTAATTTATATACTATGCAAACTGTTCTCATTTGAAAACGCTATTGACGGAACGTCCGGTTGCGCATCTTATACTTCACTGCATTTGCAACAACAGTATTAGGTATCATTTGTGGAAGTCAATCATTGGTGTTACAGGTATTGCAGTATTCAATGAACTAAAATCTCAATCCCCTGTGTCACAGGTCGTAGATCTGTTAGGCGGACTGTCCCATTATGGCATAGACTCTCAAAACTCCGAAAAACTTTTGCTGGTAGTTGCTAGAGATATGTATGAGTTGGTATATGGACACGTAACAACTAGGTGATATGCTTTCCTTGATAGTTATGTTGTCTGCTATTGTGGCTGTGGCCTTTAAAAAGCACAGACACAAGGTGACTTTATCGAGACTATACACATTTCTAGTGTAGTTATATTTACCTTTATGTCAGACATAATACTTATTCATTTATTCATTCACTCACACAAAGCTACTTCATTCAATCGCGTATACCGTGTGAGTCACTCACTCATCCACCCACGATCCAACCAATCCATGTATATCAATCCATCAACTTATCCATCCAGGCACCTATCTACCTAATCCATCCAGCCATCCATCCACGTATCCATCCATAAATCCATCCATCCATTCACCCATCCCCCATATATCCATCCCTTCATATGCAGTGTGAATTCTCGACAATTCGTTTCGGACGAGAATTCCAATCCTGCATTACCTATTCATATTATTTCTGGAAAACAGACTATATCATATATCTAGTCGTGCAATCACAAATATTTATCTTGTAGTCAAAAAGTTCTCTTTGAATTTGTGTGTGTGTCTGACTAAACTATGTGTAATATGTTATTAAGTATGATTATCCACCCTCATTGTTATGTGCATGTTCTTTTGTGTTTTGATATGCGATTTATGTATATAGTTAATTTCTTATGTTGTTTTGACCTTTTCACTCATCTAGGCGACGTTTGACCTAACAGCAACAGTAGGCGTTTTAAAGCATTGTGACAAAAGGTGAAATTGCTCATAGTGAACAATTTCGCTCTTAATTTCGCTCTTAATCACAATGTTTTCAACGCTGTCTTAAGATATAGCCGGTAGTTTTCGTAAATGATGTATTATTATCTATACGTCCCTAAAGCATCCATCAATCTGCAAAGTAATTTCTCGTCATCTTGTCTCGGAGGGAGCTCAAATTCAGCATTACTTCATCATTTTACTTCTGGAATGCGGGTTATATTATACTTAGGCCTGCAATCAGAAACATTCTCTGTTTTCATTAGAAAAAATATTACTGTTGTTGTGTTTCTCCTTTAAACAAAAGTGCTTTCATCTATATTCAATAAGTATACTTTCATTTAGCAGGTAACTTAGTTAGTGTTTGAAATATTTAAAATTATGAAGCAGTACAATAAGTTGAAAGCTCTTGATAAGGGGCGTTTTGCAAGTTCTCAAAGCTTATTTTGACCTGCCAACCCTTTGTTGTGGGTACGCAAAAGAAATCGTCTCAATGTACTTTTTTCTTCTTTTTTTTATATGTTCCTGATGTGTACATTTGTTCTCTTGTATACTACTATGTGTTAAGTATTCTGTTTGTATTCTATGTATTGTAATGCTCTTCGTTATTGGAGGAATAAAGAATATATAATTACATTACCATAATAACATCTTCGCACGCCAATGTAATTTTTCCATTACATAACCATATTTATTACCCCAATAATTCAGTCCTGAAGGAAGAATGCCACCAATCCAGGCAGTAAAGGATATAAAAGCAATGCACCCTCTACATTTGCAAGGCTTCGGCCAATATGGAAGTCCAACCAGGACTAAGGTTTAACAGCTTATATATTTATGTTACTGTATGGTTCAGAACTTGACGAATGTTAGTAAGTGACCATCGAAAAAATATATGTATTCCATACAAGCTGCCTAAGAAAGATTAATAGGATATTCCGGCCGAACAGAGCCTTTTGGAAAACTAAGACAAAAAGCATTGCATCAGAAATTAAACAACGAATATTTAGTAGTTAGGTCATGTAATGAGTATGCAACAACACCGCACTCCTAAAACAGCTTTGTATTGGACACCAGCAGGTAAAAGAGACCATGAATTTTCTGGTGAAGAACGTTATGAACAGAGATATGAGAACTTGGTTACACCAGGGACGTTGATAAGATGTACGTCCCTGGTTACACATAGGGCGAAGCCCAGTACATGGCAGAGGACAGACATAAGTGGAGATAGTTTGCTGTGGCATTATGTCCCACTGGGGATGAAGAGGATAAGTAAGTAAGTAGTCCAGAGGTCTCAAGCGTGAATCTCGGCTTGGTCATTGAGACTGGCGTCGTTTGTCTTCCACCATTGGACTTAGTAGTCCGGTCGGATGGACTTAACCCTTTCCGATATACAGCAAATCTGCAGCAGACGACTTTGAAATTGTATTTTCAAAAATATGGAAAATCTCAAGAATTGTAGGTATAACTGCTGGAAAAAGTTGATAACATTGTGACAAAAGGAGAAATTGCTCGTTTTTCAAAAGTCATCTGCTGCAGATCCATCAAATGCGTCTTTAGGTGAGAAAGGGTTAATTATCCATGAGGGACGGTAGCCAGTTGCCTAGGAGGAATGTTGTGAGTAGTACAGTTGCGGGATAGCCGGGCTGGTGAACTGGTCACCTTTGTATGAATGTAATACCATTGAAAATGGCGATAAACACCAGCCAATCAATGCAGAAATTAACGTTAACATTTTTCCATATATACAACAAATATGCAGCAGACGACTTTGAAGACTTTTAAAGATCTATGCAAAACTTTGGAAAGTCTCATTAATTGAAAGTATGGTCACTGAAAAAAGTTGAAAACATTGTGGCAAAAGGAGAAATTGCTTGTTTTGGATCCGACGACATATAAGGTCATCTCTTATTGACCCTATAGACTCAACAATTCTATGAACAGGTGTTTTGTTTGTCCAAGAACATTTTAGGATACAACCAACATTTGGTCAATAAATTGTGCGAATTTCTTTCATTTATATCTTCCCCATTGTATACCAAACGATTTTGTAGGCAACACTTTGATTGGCTGACACAAAGGTCAATCTGAGACGAGCTGTATTAGAAAGTCATCAGATCTTTATACGAGCAAGTGAAGTTACGGATACGTCTTTATGGAATTATTCATGAATAAACTAAAAAATATGAAAATAGACAGGGTTTCTGATCATGTCATGAGGTAGAAAAGTTCTCAGATTGTTTCATAAGTTGTCTACTACAAATGATCTATAATTGGGGACATTCACCAAGCTGTTTCATAAGTTGTCTACTACAAATGATCTATAATTGGGGACATTCACCCAGCTGTGCATATTTACTTGGTATAGCATTCTATTATTGGGAACATTCAGCCAGCTGTGCATATTTACTTGGTATATCATTCTATAATTGGGGACATTCATCCAGCTATGCATATTTACTTGGTTTAGTGATCTATAATTGGGGACATTCAGCCAGCTGTGCATATTTACTTGGTATATCATTCTATAATTGGGGACATTCATCCAGCTATGCATATTTACTTGGTTTAGTGATCTATAATTGGGGACATTCAGCCAGCTGTGCATATTTACTTGGTATATCATTCTATAATTGGGGACATTCATCCAGCTATGCATATTTACTTGGTTTAGTGATCTATAATTGGGGACATTCAGCCAGCTGTGCATATTTACTTGGTATATCATTCTATAATTGGGGACATTCATCCAGCTATGCATATTTACTTGGTTTAGTGATCTATAATTGGGGACATTCAGCCAGCTGTGCATATTTACTTGGTATATCATTCTATAATTGGGGACATTCATCCAGCTATGCATATTTACTTGGTTTAGTGATCTATAATTGGGGACATTCAGCCAGCTGTGCATATTTACTTGGTATATCATTCTATAATTGGGGACATTCATCCAGCTATGCATATTTACTTGGTTTAGTGATCTATAATTGGGGACATTCAGCCAGCTGTGCATATTTACTTTTAATATTATTCTATAATTGGGGACATTCAGCCAGCTGTGCATACTTACTTGGTATATTATTCTATAATTGGGGACATTCAGCCAGCTGTGCATATTTACTTGGTATATCATTCTATAATTGGAGACATTCACCCAGTTGTGCACATTTACTTGGTATATTATTATATAATTGAGAATACCAAGCTGTGCACATTTACTTGGTATATCATTATATAATTGAGAATACCAAGTTGTGCACATTTACTTGTTATATCATTATATAATTGAGAATACCAAGTTGTGCACATTTACTTGGTATATCATTATATAATTGAGAATACCAAGTTGTGCACATTTACTTGGTATATCATTATATAATTGAGAATACCAAGCTGTGCACATTTACTTGGTATATCATTCTATAATTGGGGACATTTAGCCAGCTGTGCATTACTTACTTTGTATTTTATTCTTTAATTGGGGACATTTTGCAACACACTCGTAAATATGGTCTATAAGTGGGGACATTACTGAACAACTGTGTCAGTTTCAAAGATTTGTTCTGTGTAGCTTACTACAGTCTTGTAAATATTTCATTTTCCTGATTGCATAACATGTATTTTCTTATGATATCAATTGTCCCCATTTCCTTCTGAAAAAAAAATGTTAAGTGTGTCCCCGGTTATGTGTTAAGAGTGTGTCCCCTATTAGTTTACATATATTCACATCCCTTTATATTGCTTGTAGAGTCAAAGTATTATATTTAAGTCGATGTAGATATTACTCTGACCTTGTCAACGTAATTTGAGCGTAGTAGAACCAAAATTAAAGAAGTCCCCATTTCTAGGGGTTATAACACATGTCCCCATTTGACACCAAACACATGTATGTGTGTGTGTGTGTTATTCAAAGGATGCCAATGTGTGTTAATGTAAACGTAATTGTTTGATATTTTACGCCACTTTCAACAATTCTTCAGTTATATCGCAGTATTTCCGACGCGGATGCTTTACCACTACACCGCTGAAGCGGATAGAAAAATCGTAAAGAACCCTGGTGGGACTTTCCGAATGCACATGCTCGCCAGGATCTTCACTGTTCACAGATTACGATTATCCACAGTTTTACCCGACTCAAATACAGTTAACGGAATGAAACCAAAAATTTCTAATTGTGAAGATGTGCGTTTATAACCAAGAGAGATATGTTACCCTGTTTGCTCAATTAACAAGTCCAGCAGAGATATGTTACCCTGTAATGCTCACATTACCAGACCAGCAGAGATATGTTACCCTGTATCGCCCATCTGACCAGACCAGCAGAGATATGTTACCCTGTTTGCTCACATAACAAGTCCAGCAGAGATATGTTACCCTGTATTGCTCACATTACCAGACCAGCAGAGACATGTTACCCTGTATCGCTCACCTTTCAAGACCAGCAGAGACATGTTACCCTGTATCGCTCACCTTTCAAGACCAGCAGAGATATGTTATCCTGTATCGCTCACCTTTCAAGACCAGTAGAGATATGTTACCTTGTATCGCTCACCTTACCAGACCAGCAGAGATATGTTACCCTGTATCGCTCACCTTTCAAGACCAGTAGAGATATGTTATCGTGTATCGCTCACCTTACCAGACCAGCAGAGATATGTTACCCTGTATCGCTCACCTTTCAAGACCAGTAGAGATATGTAACCTTGTATCGCTCACCTTACATTGTATCGCTCACCTTACCAGACCAGCAGATATGTAACCTTGTATTGCTCACCTTACATTGTATAGCTCACCTTACCAGACCAGCAGAGATATGTAACCTTGTATCGCTCACCTTACCAGAACAGCAGATATGTGTTACCTTGTATCGGTCACCTTACCAGACCAGCAGAGATACGTTTACTTGTATCGCTCACCTTACCATGCCAGCAGAGATATGTTACCTTGTATAGCTCACCTTACCAGACCTTACCAGACCAGCATATATATGTTACCTTGTATCGCTCACCTTTCCAGACCAGCAGATATATGATACCTTGTATCGCTCACCTTACCAGACCAGCAGAAATATGTTACCTTGTATAGCTCACCTTACCAGACCAGCAGAGATATGTTACCTTGAATCGCTCACCTTTCCAGACAAGCAGAGATATGTTACCCTATATTGCTCACATTACCAGACCAGCAGAGATATGTTACCCTGTATCGCTCACCTTACCATACCAGCAAAGATATGTTACCTTGTATCGCTCACCTTACCAGACCAGCTGAGATATGTAACCTTGTATTGCTCACCTTACCTTGTATCGCTCACCTGACCAGACCAGCAGAGATATGTTACCTTGTATCGCTCACCCGACCAGACCAGCAGATATATGTCACCATGTATCGCTCACCAGACCAGACCAGTAGAGATGTGTTACCTTGTATCGCTCACCTGACCAGACCAGCAGAGATATGTTACCTTGTAGCGCTCACCTTACCAGACCAGCAGATATATGTTACCTTGTATCGCTCACCTGACCAGACCAGCAGATATGTGTTACCTTGTATCGGTCACCTTACCAGGCCAGTAGAGATGTGTTACCCTGTATCGCTCACATTACCAGACCAGTAGAGATGTGTTACCCTGTATCGCTCACATTACCATGCCAGCAGAGATATGTTACCTTGTATAGCTCACCTTATCAGACCAGCAGAGATATGTTACCTTATATCGCTCACCTTACCAGGCCAGCAGAGATATGTTACCCTGTATCGCTCACCTTACATTGAATCGCTTACCTTGCGAGACGTCTCCAGCAGAGATATGAATTGCTCACCTTATCAGGCCAGCAGAAAAATGTTACCTTGTATCGCTCACCTTACCAGGCCAGTAGAGATGTGTTACCCTGTATCGCTCACATTACCAGACCAGCAGAGATATGTTACCTTGTATCGCTCACCTTACCAGACCAGCAGAAACATGTTACATTGTATTGCTCACCTTACCAGACCAGCAGAGATATGTTACCTTGTATCCCTTACCTTACCAGACCAGCAGTGATATGTTACCTTGTATCCCTTACTTTACCAGACCAGCAGAGATATGTTACCTTGTATCGCTCACCTTACCAGACCAGCAGAAACATGTTACATTGTATTGCTCACCTTACCAGACCAGCAGAGATATGTTACCTTGTATCCCTTACCTTACCAGACCAGCAGAAAAATGTTACCTTGTATCGCTCACCTTACCAGGCCAGCAGAGATGTGTTACCCTGTATCGCTCACCTTACCAGACCAGCAGAGATATGTTACCTTGTATCGCTCACCTTACCAGACCAGCAGAAACATGTTACATTGTATCGCTTACCTTACCAGACCAGCAGAGATATGTTACCTTGTATCCCTTACCTTACCAGACCAGCAGTGATATGTTACCTTGTATCCCTTACCTTACCAGACCAGCAGAGATATGTTATCTTGTATCCCTTACCTTACCAGGCCAACAGAGATGTGTTACCCTGTATCGCTCACATTACCAGACCAGCAGAGATATGTTACCTTGTATCGCTCACCTTACCAGACCAGCAGAAACATGTTACATTGTATCGTTCACCTTACCAGACCAGCAGTGATATGTTACCTTGTATCCCTTACCTTACCAGACCAGCAGAGATATGTTACCTTGTATCGCTCACCTTACCAGACCAGCAGAGATATGTTACCTTGTATTGCTCACCTTACCAGACCAGCAGAGATAGGTTACCCTGTATCGCTCACCTTACCAGACCAGCAGAGATATGTTACCTTGTATTGCTCACCTTACCAGACCAGCAGTTATATTTTACCTTGTATCGCTCACCTTACCAGACCAGCAGAGATATGTTACCTTGTATTGCTCACCTTACCAGACCAGCAGTGATATGTTACCTTGTATCGCTCACCTTACGAGACCAGCAGAGATATGTTACCTTGTATCCCTTACCTTACGAGACCAGCAGAGATGTGTTACCTTGTATCACTCACCTTACGAGACCAGCAAAGATATGTTACCTTGTATCGCTTACCTTACGAGACCAGCAGAGATATGTTACCTTGTATCCCTTACCTTACCAGACCAGCAGAGATATGTTACCTTGTATCGCTCACCTTACCAGACCAGCAGAGATATGTTACCTTGTATTGCTCACCTTACCAGACCAACAGAGATAGGTTACCCTGTATCGCTCACCTTACCAGACCAGCAGAGATATGTTACCTTGTATTGCTCACCTTACCAGACCAGCAGTGATATGTTACCTTGTATCGCTCACCTTACCAGACCAGTAGAGATATATTACATTGTATCGCTCACCTTACAAGACCAGCAGAGATATGTTACCTTGTATCGCTCACCTTACAAGACCAGCAGAGATATGTTACCTTGTATCGCTCACCTTACCAGACCAGTAGAGATATATTACATTGTATCGCTCACCTTACAAGACCAGCAGAGATATGTTACCTTGTATCGCTCACCTTACAAGACCAGCAGAGATATGTCACCTTTTATCGCTTACCGTACAAGACCAGCAGAGATATGTTACCTTGTATAACTGACCTTACCAGACCAGCAGAGATATAAAATCTTGTATCTCTAACCTAACCAGAGCAGCTGAGATATGTTACCTTGTATCGCTTACCTTATCAGATCAGCAGATATATGTCACCTTGTATCACTCACCTAACGAGACCAGCAGAGATATGTTACCTTGTATCACTCACCTAACGAGACCAGGAGAGATATGTTACCTTGTATCGCTCACATAACCAGACCAGCAGAGATGTGTAACCTTGTATCACTCACCTTATGAGACCAGCAGAGATATGTTACCTTGTATCGCTTACCTTACGAGACCAGCAGAGATATGTTACCTTGTATCGCTTACCTTACGAGACCAGCAGAGATGTGTAACCTTGTATCACTCACCTTACGAGACCAGCAGAGATATGTTACCTTGTATCACTCACCTAACGAGACCAGCAGAGATGTGTTACCTTGTATCACTCACCTAACGAGGCCAGCAGAGATATGTTACCTTGTATCGCTCACCTAACCAGACCAGCAGAGATATGTCACCTTGTATCGCTTACCTTACGAGACCAGCAGAGATATGTTACCTTGTATCCCTTACCTTACCAGACCAGCAGAGATATGTTACCTTGTATCGCTCACCTTACCAGACCAGCAGAGATATGTTACCTTGTATTGCTCACCTTACCAGACCAACAGAGATAGGTTACCCTGTATCTCTCACCTTACCAGACCAGCAGAGATATGTTACCTTGTATTGCTCACCTTACCAGACCAGCAGTGATATGTTACCTTGTATCGCTCACCTTACCAGACCAGTAGAAATATATTACCTTGTATCGCTCACCTTACAAGACCAGCAGAGATATGTTACCTTGTATCGCTCACCTTACAAGACCAGCAGAGATATGTCACCTTGTATCGCTCACCTTACCAGACCAGCAGTGATATGTTACCTTGTATCGCTCACCTTACAAGACCAGCAGAGATATGTCACCTTGTATCGCTCACCTTACCAGACCAGCAGTGATATGTTACCTTGTATCGCTTACCTTACGAGACCAGCAGAGATATGTTACCTTGTATCGCCAACTTACCAGACCAGCAGTATGCGGAGGGGGTGAATTTTAACAATCATTGTAGAAAACTCCGAGCAGGGGCAATTGTCATGCTGAATTAACTAGTTAAGAAAATAAATTAACAATGAACAATTAAACATTAACTCTTTTGCTGCCAAGGGCATTTAAAGGCTTTTGTAAACATTAAACATAAAACATTAAATTTAATCAAAATTCCTGTTGGACGAAAATATAAGTCGTCAGATTGAATTATAGATAGCATATATTATTTATGTACATAGTACGTCATTGTTCGTCATTGTACACCATTGTACATCAAGTTTAATGTTCCCCATGTACTCTCTGTATCCGATGTCATTCGTCAGTGTACATCACTGTACTTCAAGTTTAATGTCCCGTCTCTACTCTCTATATCATATATCATTCGTCATTGTACACCATTGTACATCAAGTTTAATGTTCCCCATGTACTCTCTGTATCCTATGTCATTCGTCATTGTACATCATTGTACATCAAGTTTAATGTTCCGTCTATACTCTCTGTATCCTATATCATTCGTCATTGTACATTATTGTATATCAAGTTTAATGTTCCCTCTCTACTCTCTGTATCCTATATGT